>VCRD01001065.1:18197-33557 GCA_006783055.1 Trinorchestia longiramus | reverse complement strand
AGAAGAGGTGAAGACTGTGTATGAGAAGAGGTGAAGACTGTGTATGAGAAGAGGTGAAGACTATGTATGAGAAGAGGTGAAGACTATGTATGAGAAGAGGTGTAGACTATGTATGAGAAGAGGTGTAGACTATGTATGAGAAGAGGTGAAGATTATGAGAAGAGGTGAAGATTATGAGAAGAGGTGTAGACTATGTATGAGAAGAGGTGAAGATTATAAGAGGTGAAGATTATGAGAAGAGGTGAAGGTTATGAGAAGAGGTGAAGGTTATGAGAAGAGGTGAAGGTTATGAGAAGAGGTGAAGGTTATGAGAAGAGGTGAAGATTGTGAGAAGAGGTGAAGATTGTGAGAAGAGGTGAAGATTGTGAGAAGAGGTGAAGATTGTGAGAAGAGGTGAAGATTGTGAGAAGAGGTGAAGATTGTGAGAAGAGGTGAAGATTGTGAGAAGAGGTGAAGATTGTGAGAAGAGGTGAAGATTATGAGAAGAGGTGAAGATTATGAGAAGAGGTGAAGATTATGAGAAGAGGTGAAGATTATGAGAAGAGGTGAAGATTATGAGAAGAGGTGAAGATTATGAGAAGAGATGAAGATTATGAGAAGAGATGAAGATTATGAGAAGAGATGAAGATTATGAGAAGAGATGAAGATTATGAGAAGAGATGAAGATTATGAGAAGAGATGAAGATTATGAGAAGAGATGAAGATTATGAGAAGAGATGAAGATTATGAGAAGAGATGAAGATTATGAAAAGAGATGAAGATTATGAGAAGAGATGAAGATTATGAGAAGAGATGAAGATTATGAGAAGAGATGAAGATTATGAGAAGAGATGAAGATTATGAGAAGAGATGAAGATTATGAGAAGAGATGAAGATTATGAGAAGAGATGAAGATTATGAGAAGAGGTGAAGATTATGAGAAGAGGTGAAGATTATGAGAAGAGATGAAGATTATGAGAAGAGATGAAGATTATGAAAAGAGATGAAGATTATGAGAAGAGATGAAGATTATGAGAAGAGGAAGATCTGGAAAGTTCGGGGGCAGCGGGATGGAAGATGACAACATGGAAGCTGCCCTCATTTTTTCGTCTGCTGCATCGTCGTAGAGGACAGCGTGCGTTGCAGTCTCCTATTTTCTGGAGTCTTCTGTAACAAGACGGGGCCCCGCAACAGGACGGGGCCCCGCAACAAGACAGGGCCCCGCAACAGGACAGGGCCCCGCAACAGGACAGGGCCCCGCAACAAGACAGGGCCCCGCAACAAGACAGGGCCCCGCAACAAGACAGGGCCCCGCAACAAGACAGGGCCCCGCAACAAGACAGGGCCCCGCAACAAGACAGGGCCCCGCAACAAGACAGGGCCCCGCAACAGGACGGGGCTCCGCAAAAGGACTTCCAAGTCCCAGTCAAGTCTTTTAAATGGAATTTCAAAGTCTGCAATGATTTCAAATCAAAAGAAAATGTGTACTATTACCTTACTCTAAAGGTCTAATTTTTTGTTTGAATATAATTTAATTTATGTTTTTGATGCTTTTCGATCGTCCCATTAATTTAACGTAATTTAACCTTGAACAAATGCTGTACATGTCCATGACCTGCTATGCTGTCGTGAGATTTTACTTCCAATAAATAAATCCCACAATTTGTGAATTTAATTTCCTTTTGTAGTTTGAAACAAAATAAATTTCAACATACTGAAGATTCAATTTCTTCCCAGCTTTAAGAAAAATAGGATTCTAACAACTTCATTTCATCCATAACCTGAAGAAAAATACAATTCAACATTCAGATTTAATTTACTTGAAAACTTCAAAAAAGGTACCATTCATACAAACATTTAATTTTATCAAACTTCAATGTGCTTCAAAACTTAAGACAAATACACTGAATGCACACTAATGTCTGAACTTGTTTCATAACTTTACAAAAAAAGCAAACTCAAACACTGAAAGCCTAACTTTTAGAAAATTATCTGGCAGGACACGAGTGACAACATACCAAGACTGCAAGCGTGTGTGTTTTGGTGAACTGGTGCTGCCGTAACTGTAGGTCTGAGAGGCGAGTTTTCTGTGTGCAAACCAAGCACTCCCACCAAGAACTTTTTTTGCCCTTCACTGACAGGATGAACTTCACGCCTGTGTCAACAAACCAAGAAAAATGTTCAACATTTTCAACTTGGAACCCAGCGTACATAAATTACAAAATAATTGTGTGGTGCTGCACATAAATTCAGTCCAGTTTTGTGTTGTTAATAGCAGAACAATAATCATATTACCCTCACACCCCTATTAAACAAAGTAAAACGTGAACCCATTGCCAATTGTTGCAGATAACCTGCAACTAAAAGCATGACTGCATACGTAGTGGTTAATGTCAACAATAACATTCCAAATGAAAGAATTAATACAATCTTGTCCATTTGATGAAGCAGAGTATGTAGTCTACTAGTGTAAAATACCCGTGCACTACAAACTTATCTGTATAATGCAGTGAATTCAACATTATTTAAAAACTGCAAAGGTGAAGCAACACTGAACCCACTACGATGAAGTAAGGAAATAATGTTTCTTATTTTAAAGTTCTGTCTGAGAATGAGGATTTATGATTGTATTGAATCATTATTTGAAGATCTACTGTCAAGGGGTGCTTCACAAGATGCTTGCCTTTGCAGTAATTTAGTAATATGCAGTCATAGTTTTATTTCCCTAAATCCAATACTTAAGAGTAACAGTGAACAATATTTCCAATGACCACGTAATCTAGACGATACCACCTACTACTTACAAATAACTTCCCCATATAGAAGCATGCTTTACATGATGAATAACAATATACACATCAAAACTATATAATAAAAGGCCAAGTGTCTCCTTAAATAAATAAAATTATACATTTTCTGTGCATAATTTCTCCTATGTTATTACAATGGAAATCTCCCTTAAATACTTAAAGCAATAAATCCTTACACTTTCAGGTATATATGATAGAATCTTAACCGTTGGAGTTAAATCCGTAGACTTTCTGATTAGGTCTGAAAACCTGTTGCTTTAGTTCTCCCTTCAAATGCATGATATTCAAACCTATTATTTTTAATGGGCATACACACATGTATTAAATATTAACCCTGTTTACACCCTCCCCCCTGATGTTCTAAATAATTCAATTGAGACCTTTATTCTAAATATTTTGTTCATATTTGAATATTTAGTGCATCTCATGTGTGATAACCAATGATAATGATGTGAAAATTAATGTAATATTTAGCACAATCAAAAAATAAGTTAGTCCACGTCAGATCAAATGCAAACCCAAATTGAAGGGAAACTCACCTCGATTGCTCTGGAAAATGGAAGGCCACACAGAACAATCTCTAGTATCAAGTGCCATGTTACTAAAATGTTCATGCACAGTAAAAATAAAAATAGACCATAATCTTTGTGTCTATCTACCTGCTCAGAAAAATAATAAAAACAAAAATCAATGGAGAAGCAAAACAAAGAGAAAGAACAAATAAGATATAAAAACATATGAAGAAATTTAGATGAAATAAAAAGCTATAAAAAGTGCCCTACCTAATGGAACATCTCTTAAAAGAGAATCAATCATAATAATAGACAATTCCAGCATGTAAAACTAAGGTAATATGAAACCACCCAGAACAACAAAGAACAGTTCATGAGTAAAATTAATAGCAATTAAAATTGAAAGTCATTAAACATTACAATGAACATTTAATAATTATCGTCATTATACAAGTTAACAGTTAAAATAAAATGTTTGTTCAATTTTATTTATTTACACAGAAGTTCCTCCATCTTTAGCTGTTTTTACTTTGATATTATCTATTGTCATTTTATATATTTGAAGGTCCCTTAGTGTAAATAATTGCCAGTGATGCAAAAGGGACATTATAAAGTGAACAAAAAAGTTAAGCTGCTGGATATGATCATTAAGAGTTCTGAGTATAGTAGCATGTACATTGGGCTTATTTCAACGGTTTAATAGATGTGACCATTCCAACTTGCAGTGAAGCTTAGAAAATTGCAGAGACTTTAACTCTCTACCCTTCTTCTCTGTCACATTTATTGCAACTTCAACTTTCTCAATTCAATTGAGTGCCTAAGCTCAAATGGATTCACAGAATATAGAAATAAATACTTTATTCTAATAATGATAACATTGATGTTTATTCTAATAACAAAAATTGAAATACCTTATTCTTTAGGTAACATCTGTAACAGAACAAACCAACATTGACTCAAATACCACGATTCCTAGCATTTCTGTATAGTTTTTAATGGGACCATCAGGTAATACCACAGCTGTTTTTTGTTATTCTACAATAGTGTTAACATATTTGTTATAATTTACTAACAGCACTTGTCAGCCAACAAAACAGGCATGTAATGGGAAAAATACTGAATGAAAGGTACAAAAATGCTCCCTGTTCTTTACTACTCCTTAGAGAAATGTATTTCACAAATAACTCACCTGTTGCTTAAAGCTAGCTAACACATGCAGTAACCCAATATTGTAAACATGTCCTTGTGTAATGGTCATGTACATAAGGATAAAATCAATACATATGCTGAAAGAAAATGTTTGAATAACTTGAACCTAATAGCTGGTAACTCCATCTTCAAAGGTTTTACTGGTTTTTGTCAGTTCTATCCAACAAAATTTAAATGTGTTATATGGTGAGGCAAATTATGGTGCCAGACATGCAAGTGAAAGAGATGAATGAAGTAGAGTAAATAAGATGAATGTACCTGGATAAAAGTGGGTGGAAGGAAGATGGATGAGATAAGTATGATGAATAATAGGCATGATATAAAAAGTGGTATGCAAGGAAAAATGAGCCCAGAGATTAGAATATATGGAGACAGCATGGTGAAGAATGTAAGTACATAGATATAGAAACATGACTGGAAGAACAGGATGCACAAATTTGAGTGGGAAAGGAATAAGGGAGATCTGTGAGTATGATGAGGTGATAGAAGACATGGTGATAGTGCAAGGAGGTTAAAATGGATTGCTTGAGAATAAATGAGAATACATGTGCAATCTACCAGCTGGGAAATTTAGTGACTGAGCAGTGTAAAAAGAGTGAGACCGGGTTGTACTATCTCCCATACTTGGTTCATACACAGAATTAGCTGTCCACCTGAAATTGAGCGGTTTGGGATGGCGAGTTAGAGAGGAGAAACTAAGCTGTTTGTTGTACGCTAATGACATTGTTGTGGTAAGTGAATCAAAGCACAAACTACATGGGATGCTTGAGATGGTGGATGAATACAGTGCATTTTTCAAGGTGAAATTTGGGGGAGATAGAAGTCAACTTACAGTTATAATTGGTGATGAGCCTGACAAAGATAGAAAATAGAATACTGGAGAAGTAAAATAGATAAAATTAAGGAATATAACTACCTAGGATGAATGTTATGTGATGATGGCTGTACATCAGCAAAAGGCAAGAAAGTGACCAATGCTATGCAGTGAGAGGGAAGACTATGCAGTGGGCCAAGCATTAAGCAAACTTGTATGAGTGTGTTAAAGGAATGTGAAAGTATGCAGCTTTACCTAGTGTAATGTATGATATGAATACTATGACATGGGCTAAAGGAGATCTTAAAAAGTTGGAGGTGCTGAAGAGATAAGGGCACTTGATATTAGGGACCCAAAATACATAGCTGTTTAAGCAATTAGAGAGGATCTACAATGTAGTCTGTTTTCTGAAAGAATGATAAAAGATGTATGTACTGAATTATAAAGTGAGAATTGAATCAATAGAGAACAAAAGGTGGGTTAAACAAATTTTTGAATGGAATTTGAGTGAAAGTCTATAGGAGAATATTTGCAAGAGGTGTGCAAGAAAGCTTGAGATTCACAAATTGTCAGAATTAGGAGATCTATGGAGGACTGGTTATTGAGAAATAATGAAAGTGGAAGACCAGAGTGCAATAACAAGAAGTGAAAGAAGAAAAATGGAGGACTGACAAAACGAGCATTGTCTAAAGCAGGGGTCGGAAAACTTTTTTACCCGTCGACCCCTTCATAAGATATTTGTATTAACATCAACCCCCTCCATGCACACACATACAAATAGGTGAAGAAAAATATTAAACCATTACTGACATTTTTGATGACCAAAAATAAGGAGAAATGTTATAAACCCTCGACCCCCAGAGGTCAATATCGACCACTTTGCTGACCCCTGGTCTAGAGAAATGAGGCATAGCATGACTAGGAAAATCACCTCAACTATGAACACCTGCAAGACAAGTACCAAAGATTGAAATGGTCTATAATGGAAGTTTTAGCAGCCAACTTCTGTATGCCTTCAAGCAAAAGGCATTAAGAGCAAATAGGCACACATGGAGGTGGGATAACAGGTTATATGTGCAGTGTAATACAGGCGTAGTGCAACAATAGAATATTTGGTCTTAGAATATCGTAAATACCAGCACAAGCAAGAGTTTTATAGGTGTGGTTTGTGAGGAGGAAGAAGAGAACTAATAGAATCACAGGTGTGCTGGGAAGGACTCCAGTATGAGCTATCTTATTGAGCTGAATGAAAAATGAAAGATGATAATGTTGTGGATACAATGAAGAATATCCTAATGCATGAATGGAATAAGAGACATTGATATTTAAGTCACCTGGACTAGAGTGTGACTACCAGCCAAGCATGAGGGTTGTTTATCACAAGCTGGCTATCCCAAAAAATGCCTTCACTTGGCTGGTTCTTTTGCATGGAATGACCTCAAGTGGTCATTAAAGAATTATCTTAGATGAGCCTGATACACAAACAGGAAACTCCAAAATGCGACCCAGTTGTAAGCGTGTTTTAGAAAAAATTAAAGGGAGTAACAAAAGCCTCAACTACAGTTGACCCTAAATTTAAAGTTCAGTTAATTTAAAGTGAATAGGTAAGGTCCGTGGCTTTCTTTCCTCAATATATACTTTCTATTAAGTTCACATAGGAAACATCTTTATCGTATGTATTACTTTAAAAGTATTCTTTTAAATGACTAAGACGGAACAACAGACAATGAAAACAATGCATCGAAAACATTAAGAAACGTAAAACATTAAGAACCTTAAAACCCACGTGTTACGAAAACGAAAAATAAACACATGCTAAAAAATACTTAGTAGAGTAACGTGTATCACAAATCTAACTAAAAAACATATTTTCAACAATAGCAGGACTAGCAGTTCACTTAGTCAGCTACCACGACGAGTTTACCTATTCTATAATTCTTCAAGCAAACAACTAACCTTGAACACTTGTTCCTTAACAGTGAACTGCGTGGCCGCGTGTGGCGGCGAAGATAGAGGTTGACCAGGAACAGCACATTTCAAAGAATGAGCGCCAAACTCCGGTTTCGACCAGACCTTGACTGTGTTTTTGGGGTAAGAATTTCATGAATGACAGACGTACGGCACTTCGATACAACACTGCTGTATAAGGAATAGAGAAACTATATATACGAGTTCGTACAATTATATTCATTACGGGTTGTACCGCTATTTTTTCTTCTACGCAACGAATGAGATTTTTACGAAAGGAGCTGTCGAAAAAACTTGGACATGGACGATGTAATTAATCTTCATGGCGAATACTGAATTCCTATTTCTCTTGAATCTAAATATTATATATACAAAATCATGTTCATATTTTGTGGTGGTATAAAAATACTCAGAAGCACATAATATCAGTTCCAGATTAGCACTTAGATTACAGATACTTACGATTTCTATTAAAAGGAGCCAAAGGAGAACGTAATGATACGTGACTGAAAATAAAAATACATTAATATCCACAAACAGACTTGTGACTCTTTACGCAACGGCTGACTTTCGGAAACACTATTATCAGCTAGTAGCAGCTCCCCAGGGAATATACACAGTAGCTAATGTCCGATGATCCTCATCGTAAATTAACGTACTCGCAGCGACATCTACAGATTTATGCTATCGAAACATTTATATTTTCCATATATTCTCAATTTTAAGGAACGAAAAGTGTTTTACGAAACTGATAACACATGTTGTACTCAATAGAAGTATAGAAATGTTATGTGTGCATGAATATTCTGCTTACTGGTATATATGCTAGGATTTAAGATTTTAAACAAATGTGCAAAAATACAGTTCAAAAGTATACAAGCAGCTATAGAGTAATAGTGCTCAATCTTCATAGTAATTGTCAATTACCAACATCATTTGTGCCACGAGAATCTTTCAATCCCCCTTCTCTTTTAATCCACAACTATCTATGCTTTTCTTTCGCATTGCCGAGATATAAAATTACAGTTCGTTTAAGCATTATTTTAAAACAAAATTAACGCACATTTCACGTCGTTAGCGATTAAAAATTAACACATAACTTTCACTGCACTATGGAATTGTAAGATTCGTCTAGAGGAAACCGATTACTACCGGTCGTATCCTGTCCGTTGGCATCACTTTACACCCCAGTTCTCACTTCAAGAAAGTTGGCTACACCTTACTCTATCGTTTCTATTTTTACTGATGGATAAAAATCATGAGTTATGGACTTTATAATAAAATGACGTACATATAGTTTTATGTTCCAGTTACTTGGGTGCAACGAAAGAAAAATCGTTTGTTGCAATCAAGTTAATACAGGACATTTACATTAACATTGCGTTTTCAAATCCGTTATGATTAAAATCCTAAGGTGGGAGAAACACATTTGTTAATAATACCAAAACCACATGTGTTCACTGAACAATCCAATTAAAAAATGCAGAAGCATGAATAATGCTGACGAGACAAATGCCTTAGCAACAATAACATACGAGTAATACAGGAGTTAAAATGAAAAAAGTGTAACACCCTCTATTTCAGAAAAACCTCAGCAAACTCGTTGACTGGGTACTAATGTTATATAAACTTCACGTGTCTTACTGGTAGAACAATTGGCATATGAGCTTTCATAAGCTTACAAGGTATGTTTTCAATTAAATATTTATTGATGAAGAATGCTTTATCCTTAAGATCCTTAAGTGGTAGAAATGTATTGGTTAATAATACCCCAAATGATAGGTGATTGTTCGTAATATCTGTACTCCTCGTATTTTGTTTGGTAAAGAAAATTTTCTATGTGATTAGCATAACTTATTCAGCTGTTAAACATTATTAGTTCTTCTAGACAGTGTAGGATGTTGTTATTGTAGTAATTATGTTTAATTAGTTCCTATACTTGACCCAATTTTCTGTGTCGTTTCCGTGTTCTGTAATGTATAGCAGTATATATGAATTCAGGCTCGTTAAATCCTTGGTTATTCATTAATTCAATGATAAAGTGTATAAATAGCAATAATTTTGTACATCAATCCTATCGTTACCTAGTTTTTATTTCATATTTTTCTCTACGTTCAAGCAGTTGCATCTGGTACACTAAAGCTCGACTTAGTTTTTTTGCATGATTATCAATTTTCACAGTCGCGCTGCTCACCATTAAACAAAGCTCGTGTTACTGTCTAGACTTAAAAATCTCTAGCAGACAGCTAAACATCTCTAGCAGACAGCTAAACATCTCTAGCAGACAGCTAAACATCTCTAGCAGACAGCTAAACATCTCTAGCAGACAGCTTAAACATCTCTAGCAGACAGCTAAACATCTCTAGCAGACAGCTAAACATCTCTAGCAAACAGCTAAACATCTCTAGCAGACAGCTAAACATCTCTAGCAGACAGCTAAACTGCGCACTGTGTCTTCCTTTGACTGTACAAAACTCACTGCTGCACTTTAGTGTATGAATGTGTATCACATCAGTGTATATTGTTTCTTTTATCGTATCAATATTTTGTTTGTTCCAAATTATTTGATGTGTGTTTAAATTTCATGTTCTCTCCCTCGATTCCTTTTGATCTGAATTTTGCTCCTCGAACAAGTACAGGTTTTGTATAAACGAGCTCTCAACGAACTACAGAAGTCTTATTTCTTCTCATGAAGCACACCTATCCTCTGAGGTCAGAAATACTAGTCATCCTTAAATTGGTGACATCCAAATACACTCTTTAGAGCACCCAAATACGCAGCAAGCATTAAGTGTACTCCTACCTTAAGTCTTCGTTCTCCACGGAACACCCTGTGCCAAACTCTACCTCCTGCCTTTTTTTTATTATCATCTGGTGACCGGCCGACTAAAGTTTAAATGTTTAGCCACTAACTCATTCCATAAGCAGCTGGCTTCACAGTTTATACACCAACTAGAGTATAAAATAAGCTACATTTACGTCTCAAAGCACCTCTGCATAAAATATGAACTCATATCCTTAATACGTACAAATTTGTACGAATAAATGTTTTGTATGGATAATTTAGGATAACTTTCTTTAGGGTTCGATACGTTTCCTTATTTTGTAATAGACCTGAATTTATTTATACGAGCAGTCTTCCACTTTATTCTAATAATTTTAGTACATCCTGCTAAATAAATGAATAACATCAGAACTTTCAGAACCCATGTTCATTAAATTAACAAATGCATCTGACAAAAAATATAATTGTTATATATGTAATAGTTTGAAAGTTAGACATTTTATTCAATATGTCACGCGTCTGCATCGATAAACTGAGCATGCGTAGAAAATGACCAGCTCGAGTTACAAATAACTCTTTGAAGAAATTTGACTCATTCGTTTTTGAGTTTTGACTTCAGTGAGTCAAAATTTCACAGATGTGCTGCTTAAACCTTAATCTCTACTATGGACCAAATGTTGTAATTGAGAGAATTCAGCTCTAGTAATATATGGAGACCATCTTTCCTTCCAAATGAAGAAAGAAACATTTGATGTCAGCCACTCTTCTGTTTTCGTAGCTCCATGTGATAGTGTTGAGTCTTGCTGGCATAACCAATGGCATTTTTAAAAACTATTACCAGCCCAAGGCAGCATTGATTATGTATGAACTTCGTTACGGTCATTTTTTTGGCTCATTTCAATTCCTCCTTCCACAAGAACCAAAAGACTTGTTCTGGTTTCTGTGATTACAGCCCAAACCATCACTAACATCCTCCTCGTCTTCGATTGCCAACTGGGGTGTCAATCTCACCAGTCTCAGACCAAAATCGATCATTTTCTACGTTAAACTATTGTTGAACATCAAATTTCTTTCCAGGTTTGAGTGAGCCTTTGCAGAAACGCAAAATGATTCCAGCGATTGCAAAACGTTTGTCCAGTTTTTGTAAATAAAAGCTGCTATTTGTAAGGAAATGCCTTCAAGCTTTTGTGGTGAATGGTGGAGATGGCTTCCATGATCCCTCCTTTTTTGTTAGATTTCTGAGGGATCTTTTTGGATTTCTTCTGAGCTTTTCTCTGGTAGATTTTTTACTAGTTTTGAGGTCCTGATAGTTCGAGGACAATCTTGTATAAGCGTATTCTGTACTTGCCAAGTCTCTTCCAACTGCTTCAATGTTCTCCAGACGAGTATTCCATAAACTATTAAGGTTGTAGTCATTTTTTCATTTTCAATCCCGTGGACTTTAATAATTTGAACAGTGATTTTTATTTACCGTAGACTTTATCAGAAAATTCTAATGCAAAAACTTCTAACCAGGACATTTTGCATGTGCAAAACATTTCATATCGTAAATACTGTACACAAATGAACTGTTAGTCAAGGTAGGGAAGGGAACAGTCGTCTGCTACATATTGTGGCGAAGTAAAGTAGCATGAAGCCAGGCATCAACCCTTCAGTTGTACACAAGCAGTGGACGATGGTGCAAGTGTGGTGTTGTGTTGATGATTTTATCACCACATGGTTGCCCTGATGTCACACAAAAACCTTTACCATATGCAATACGTAGTGTGAGGCTGCACTTGGTAATGTCTAATCGAGTAAGTTGACGTTTTTGTTGTTAATTTTGATAGAATATTAGATTTGTATGTTTGGTGTGACGCTACGGGGTGTAGTTTTGAAATTCCTTTATTGAGTTACTTTCACCATATGTCATTTATGCTTGAATATTCCACTAAAATTCATAAGTTACTACTAAGCATTGAAGGTCTTATGACTTTCCCTTATTCTAAAAACCATCTATTAAAGGAATTTCATGGTCTCTATTTCCTGTATAATCACACGGCACTTCCAACTGCTTGTTCTTACTCGTATCATAAGACGTGGAAGTCACCATTTATGTAATAACACGCGGGATCTAAAACATTACCTTCATTCTCAATCACTTTATTTCTTTTTATTTTTTATCCTCCTTAGCTTCGGCTTCACTGCGTGCGAACGCTGGAGTCGTACGAATAAAGGGTTCAAATTAATTGTTTTCTTCTATTTAATGGAGTGAAAACTCATTCAAAATGCAGGACAAAAAGTTCTGGTCATTCTCTTTCTTGCCTCCTTCCCCTTGTGCCACTGTCCCCCATTGGAGGGAAGGGTAGATTTCCCCTCCCTGCTCCCCTTCACCATAATTCGTCCGAATCCCAACGTTTGGCAGCACGGACGGGGGTCAGTAACATGGAAGTGATGAATGTAGTGATGAAGTAAGCGCTATGGAAGTGATGAAGTAAGCGCTATGGAAGTGATGAAGTAAGCGGCATGGAAATGATTAAGAAAGCGGCATGGTAGTGATGAAGTAAGCGGCATGGAAGTGATGAAGTAAGCGGCATGGAAGTGATGAAGTAAGCAGCATGGAAGTGATGAAGTAAGCGGCATGGAAGTGATGAAGTAAGCGGCATGGAAGTGATGAAGTAAGCGACATGGAAGTGATGAAGTAAGCGACATGGAAATGATGAAGTAAGCGGTATGGAAGTGATGCAGTAATCGGCATAGTATTGTTATTTTCTGCTCTAAAAACACGACGAGAAGTATGCTGTATTTTTAAAACTAATTTTTTTTAGCGCAAAGAGAACAAATTGCCAGTGCTTCATAACATGCTTTCCTAGGACAGTATTTTGAATTAAATTTTGTATTTTCTATAAACTTGCAATTGAAAGTTCACAGCGTGGAACATGTCTGTAACTCATCAAAGTTTACTGCGTGGAACATGTTCATAACTCATCAAAGTTCACTGCATGGAACATGTCCGTAACTCATCAAAGTTCACTGCGTGGAATATGTTCATAACTCATCAAAGTTCACTGCGTGGAACATGTTCATAACTCATCAAAGTTCACTGCGTGGAACATGTTCGTAACTCATCAAAGTTCACTGCGTGGAATATGTTCATAACTCATCAAAGTTCACTGCGTGGAACATGTTCATAACTCATCAAAGTTCACTGCGTGGAACATGTTCGTAACTCATCAAAGTTCACTGCGTGGAACATGTTCGTAACTCATCAAAGTTCACTGCGTGGAACATGTTCGTAACTCATCAAAGTTCACTGCGTGGAACATGTTCGTAACTCATCAAAGTTCACTGCGTGGAACATGTTCGTAACTCATCAAAGTTCACTGCGTGAAACATGTCCGTAACTCATCAAACGAAAGAACTAAGAATAAACTAGGAAGAACATGACGGAGCTGCGACTTTCTATCAACTGAAGAATATTAATGGATTGCTCGTCGAGTGGAATGACCTAGCCTCAATATCTGATATGTGTTTAAATCTTTGAATCAGCAAATACCTTACAGCCAGACGTTGTGTCATTGATGCTTCACAAACATTGGTACCAGATATCACACCACTTATACAGGGTGTCCATAAAGTCTCCTTGTCATTTCAAAAGTTTATTACAATGCAATTGTTAAGATATTCTATTCAGATTTTTTTCGATTGTAACGTGTGTACTCAAATGAGTACAAATAAACGTGAAAACCTATCGTTCCTTAATTGCGGTGCACATCTCAACATAAGTAAGGGTCTTGTAAGAATGGTCTCAAAAAAATTACAGTGATACACATTCTTGCGTCATCATGCTTCTTGTTGGTGCAATACAGTAGAATTCCTTTAAATCGGCACTCGCTAGGGAAGCTTTATATATTTATTGTTTTTTTCTTCTTTAACTGCTTTAATCAATTGATGTTGTTTTCCCTTTTATGTCTAGCGTGGCTATGAACTTTTGTGGTTACTTGGGTGATATTAACCGGCAAATGCAAAGTCCCATGGGTGCCGTGCCGGTTAAAAAGACTTCTACTGTACAGTAGTTTTTGGCTACACACTGCGTGTTCAATCATTCCTTCTCTGTTAACACATTCATTGAGGTGTGACCCACCGGTGGGTCACTCAGGTTAGGTTCTGTAATTTTATCAAAGCTTTCTAGTGACTGTATGTACAAAGTAAAGATTTGCACCGGCTAGGCAACCGCACTTAACGTGTTAAATAATGCGTTTAAATAACGAGGCCTTGGATCTAAGTCTATATCTGCTGTCCCAGACACGTAAGGAGGTCTTAGAGTTCTCTAAGACCTAAAGAAAAATGATATTTCAGTGTGCGGCAGCACGACTGCTGTCATAAACAGCTTTTGCCAGGTTGAGGGTTTGGGGTTATTATTATATTGAAAATGTTAGAACCACTTTCCTTCTTGTATTATTTTCGTTATTGCATGGTTACGCAAGTACAAAAAAATTATTAGCGAGTCCTTTCTAATTTTTATTTTAACGCAAAGCAAATACTCGAAGCACGACAGTCCAGTGCCAGAAAAACGTACTTGCGTTTTTGTATTATAAAAACCGCGGAATTTTTCGAATACATGATACAATGAAACTTTAAACTAAGATCACATTCAGAATATTCTGTCAGTAGTAAAGCACATTCAATAGCACAAACCAATTGCAAGAAAAAAGTAGTACTAATAATAGCATAATATGTACCTAGGATTTTGTGCTGCAAGCATTGCTGGTGATGACCTACTTCTGAAATGAACGGATTTATAACTCTGTGGTACTTGAACTACACAACGTGGACGAGGTTTACTTGCAGCTACGTTTTTTTTAACACGTTTGTTGCGATGCGACCCACCGGTGGGTCACTTAGGTTAGGTTCTGTAATTTTTTCCGATCTTTCTAGTGACTATGCGTACAAAGTGAAGTTTTACACCAATCAGGCAATCGCAACAAACGAGTTAATATCTCTTGTTCTTCGGGGATAAATCGTCATACAAAATTCGTTTGTACAGACAGAAAGTTTATACTGGAGTGTGTATTTTTAGTTCTCTGTCAGGTTGTCCTCTTTAGAACGCGGTTAAATAAATCGTCTACCCTTGTGCTCTTCAAAGTGTGGACCCACAGGTGGGTCGTGGCCCACGGGTGGGTCGTGGTCCACGGGTGGGTCGTGGTCCACGGGTGGGTCGTGGTCCACGGGTGGGTCGTGGTCCACGGGTGGGTCGTGGTCCACGGGTGGGTCGTGGTCCACGGGTGGGTCGTGGTCCACGGG
>VCRD01001064.1:119337-173986 GCA_006783055.1 Trinorchestia longiramus | reverse complement strand
CAGCCCACCCTCAAACCTAACAGCCCACCCTCAAACCTAACGGCCCACCCTCAAACCTAACGGCCCACCCTCAAACCTAACGGCCCCCTCTCAAACCTAACGGCCCCCTCTCAAACCTTATGTGGCGGTACGTGTTTGCACTTTGGGTGCACATAATGACTTGTCTAATTTATTTATTAGTGATTGATTAATGCATATTAAAGGTAAAAGTTTATCTGCCTACTGTGAAGTGCATGATGATTGATTGATTGTTGATGAGTTTTTTTCTCTCTCATCATTTACGTAATCCCGGTTCAATACTGGGGTCTTCTGCATTGTGTTCTACTACTATAATTCAATTAATACTTGTAATTAACACAATTAATTAAATGCAACAACATACACACGTAACTGCACTAGAGGGACTCTAATCCTCTGATTACATGATATGTTCAAAGGTATTCCCAGCACTTCTTTTCAATGGCGAGATGAGGGTAATGATGCACACAAAATATTTAATACATGCTATTGTAAATTCACGAGATGGGAAATGAGAGTCATCTACCACATTTTGGCATATAACCCACAACATGATATCCGATTAAGCAGTGCCATGTTAATGGATCAATTGCATACTAAATAATTGAATAATTAAATGTGCATACGGAACAAATTAATTAAATGGTGTTCAATCAATTCACAAAATTTACCTTGTCGCTAACCTCGATCACATAGAAATGCTTAGATTAAACTTGCTCTTACACAGGAGATTCGCCGTTGATGATGGCTACAATGTTTAACACTCACGATAAAACACTTTAAGATGCCGCTAATATTCCCTCTTACCACGGTGCCCCCCTTTATTTCCCCCATGCCCTAGAGTCTAGACCTAAATGTTGCTCTCCGTCCCAACAGTCTACATCGTCGACGAGATCTAGTTTACAAGTCCCCTATTAACACTCTTACACCTATTCCACTCATACCCCCGAACTTATACCTATCCCCTCAATGTCGATCTGGCTGCACAAACCTACATTGCTGTTGAGATCTAATTTCCCAGTCTAAGTCCCCGCTGTGGAATCGTTCTCGCTCCTAGCACTGTCGCTCGCACTTATTGCCTTGCTGTAATGCCCCCTTTGGTTTCCTGAATCCTGCTTATACACTCCGGTGGTGTTTTCTGGAAATACGCCTCCTAACTTGTGGCTTTCCGTTCCGTTTCCGGAACGGAAACGGAATATGCGGTTATGCTGCGCGATGACCGTTGGCTTTTACTGGGTCTGTGGCCCAACTACTCTCATTCCCCACATGCGTATTCAACTTCCCACATCCTGTATAATGTATCCCCTACATCCTTACATGTTCACATCATTCAACATCACTATGCCTTAACACTACTATCACCACACCTAACAGCCCACCCTCAAACCCCACGGCCCACCCTCAAACCTCACGGCCCACCCTCAAACCTCACACTCTCAAATAGCTTGAGCTTCACTCGATTCCTCGTTTTGACAATGGTTCACTAGCTAACTTTGTTAGTTCTTTTACGCAGATTTCATCAACACAGTGCACAATTCAAGAAACATAACTTCCACAAGCTTGATTGGAACTTCAGAGCTACTGTATGTTGAAAATTTCAAAACGGAGAACAGACTACGGCATACAACATAACTAGGAGGCGTAGAAGCTTTCGACTAGTCAGCGAGGTTGGAACTTCAGTGGAACTGCATGTTGAAAATTTCAAAACTGAGAACAGACTACGGCATACAACATAACTAGGAGGCGTAGAAGCTTTCGACTAGTCAGCGAGGTTGGAACTTCAGTGGTACCGCATGTTGAAAATTTCAAAACTGAGAACAGACTACAGCATCTAACATAACTAGGAAGCGTAAAAGGCGTAACTAGTCAGCGAGAGAACAGAGCAGAGCTACTCCACGGAGCACCCAATGGTCTGGCGAGAGGTGTGTGGGAAGGTCCACACTCAGGATGTAGTTGGTGGAGTGCCCTGTGGTGGTAAGTTCCCCACGTCTGCCGCTCGTCTTGTACACAGGGCACGAGTACGTGTCTGATGAAGAGATGATGCTCTTCTCAACGGGCTCCAGCCAGATCTTGTGTTTAAAAAATTAATAGTATTCAGTTAATGAGAATTGAATGATTGGAAACGAACTCTGCGAAACGAAGCACGGCTCAGAATTTAAAAAAATGAATTGGATTTAGATTGGAAATGAACAGCTGCGATCGAACTGCACGAGCCCCGGCCGGAGGTAAGATTTAGGAACTGAATTTAATCTAATTGACAATAAATTTCTCTGATTAAACTCGACGAGCTTCATTTCCTTCGGATGATAAAGACGATTAATCTAGTTAGGATCTAGGTGGTTGGGATTGAATCCCTCAAATAATTCAAAGTTTTGGTTATGAAAGAGATCGATCGGATTCAAACGAAGAATATGTTACATATACCCCTGGAAGAAAACATGATACGGACACTTTGGTTTTACGAAGCACCGATAAATTATGCAGGATATTTTTATGACTGTCTGAAAGATAACTAAAATATTTCAATGTCATTCTTGATGCACCGAGTATCAAAAATTATTGAATTTTTAGGTTACACAATTTGTAACTGACAATTGAAATGAGGTTTGTCTTATTTATCATGCCTCTGTTATTTAACGTTTGCTTCAAGTACAGGCATACCGGCAGAACTGAAAGAATTTTTAGGTACTAGAACATGTCAGAGAAACTTAACCTAACGGAAAAGGGAAATTTTATAGTGATGAACCATTAGTAAATATAATAACAAAATATCGAAAAAACATCCGACAAATATTCCCTGTGAAATAACAAAATCGCAGCGTTGCCAGAATATTATTAAATGACTAAAAGAGGAACAAGAACGGATAGTAATAGACTAGCGAAGTTCGAACAATTAATTCAAATAGCATCAATGGATGAAATTCGGTTACCGTGACCATGACCACACATGCTGGATGCAGGAGGTTGGAACCACACATGCTGGATGCAGGAGAGCCTAGTAACGCAAGGCTGGGTTGACACATGACGAGTATTCAGAGTAAAATGAGTGAGATAGCGGTGCATGAAAGGTGAACTTGCCGGCAGTGATGGCTATGGGCGGCTGCCAGAGTACCATAAAGAAGACAAATAGGTTTTGTGAAAATAAAAGTTAGTATCGAGTGTTATTGATAGCGCTGTAGAGCTGGCCCGCTTTGTTGCCTGGTTGCTGAAGCAAGAGGTATTGTATAACGTGGCTTTCATCATCCAAACACAATGAAAATTGCAAGATAGTAATATTTACCAGCAATCTTAATGGTTTCCGGATTTTTATGAAGAAAGTCTGCCTGAAGAATGAAAAATTTTGTTGTTAGCTGTCGAGCAGAAAGTTTCCATTTAGGCGGGCATTTACACTGTCATACAGAACAATGACGTGTAACCTGCTATTTATTAAAGATTGGTTTACTATTTGGGTTGTGTGTAATTCACTCTGATTTGATGAAAAGTTAGATTGCACTATATGCCTTTATTCAATACCGATTGATGAATAATTTTAACTGAAATGAAAGAATTAGTAATAAGAAATCAGATACTATGGTACTTATGTTTGAAACATAGTAGTACAATACTACTAAAAGAGCACAAAATTACACAACAGTGCAAAAATAATGAGCAGTTATATCGTAAAAACGTAAAATTTTGACCCGTTGAAGGTATGATTGTATATAACATACATTACGTAACATTCATATAAAAAATCACTTGGATATGGTCAAAATTCCTAACAAACCTTGTAACTTACAGGAGGCATGGCGTCGTGCAGTTTCCTAGGCAAGGCTTCTTCCAGATGTCCAGTCTCTGCACACCAGCGTGCCCCCTCGAGGTAAAGGCCGTCGATTACTGCACCCGTGACGAAGTGTTCTGTAGGTGTCTCCTTCAGTACCTGTTACATGGGAACTTGTTATGAAGGCAATGTCACATGTTTGAAAAAAGGGTATTGCTATTTTTTATTATTAATAAAAACACGCGAGTAGTTCAAACCGCTTTTTTTTGTTTTATATCGTCTTAAAACTACAATAAGAATACTCATAGTTATTCAAATTTTCTACTCATGGTAACAGGCAGTTATATCGTACTGCTCTCTGGCAACAGATGCTACAATAGCGTAACTCGTCTATTATTGCTCTTCTGCAACTGTTGAAAAGCATAATGTTTGCTGTAAAATGTGCTTCAGCGTAACCACCTCCGAGTACTTCGCTAATTATTTTTTGCTAGATCGATGAGTTATAGCAGTTTGCATTCGCAATACAATGAGGAATTTAACTAACACGTACAGGTTTGGGCAGACTTTTCTATTCTGACTCTGGACGTTTGGAGCCCATAGGAGTTGGTTGGACCTCTTCTTTACTAGGACCAAGACCGTACACAACTGCCGGGCTTTAGGCTACTTCTCTACTAGAACTCAGGACATCAATGATTTTTTTACTAGGACTCAAACCATCAAGAACTCATCTACTAGGACTCAGAACATCAATAACTCTTCTACTATGACTCAGAACATCAATAAATCTTCTACTAGGACTCAGAACATCAATAACTCTTCTACTAGGACTAAAAACATCAATAACTCTCCTGTTACGACTCGTAACATCAAAAACTTTTCTACCAGTACTAATTAGACGCAAGAGCCTGGACTGACGGTGTAGCGGAAGGTGAGCTCATCAATGGAGATGCAGTGCTTGCGTGCGTGGTTCTGCAGCACCGCCGTCAGGAAGGATTGTGTGAAGAAGAAGCCAGACAGCCAGAACACTTTGGGCATCCCGTCCTCAAACCACCGCTTGAATGAAGATATGTAAATGCGATGTAATGAACACGTATCATCTTTATGATTACCAATTACTTTCAATATACGGCTGGTGTAATATTGAAAAATGTGTTCACGATGTCCAAATTTGTTTCTTCCTGAATCTGGATGATAAAAAATTTATTTAGAAATACTTTTTAGTTACATTAAATTGACGTATTCTGCATTCTATACTAAAATACCCAAACAAAAGAAGTGCTAGTATAACCAGCACCTTCAAGTGTCTCGCTGTCAGGAAGGTTACTTTGAAAAAATGCAAATGTGTATAAATATGTAACTAAATTATAGGATTTTGTTCTGAAATACAAAAACGATTGAACTTAACCGATCGAGTGTACTGTTGTGAGTACATGACAGTGACCACTCTACGCCTAATGTTAAATGATACTTCATTCTAATCCCTGTCCCTCAAATGAATCTAGATATGCATATGCTTAAAAACAATTACCTTTCCAATTTCCCAACATTAATCTTTGCCACAATCAGTACGATTTAATCATTTTTACCTAGTGACAAAGATTATTTTAATAACCATAACATATTTGCTGCTGTTCGTTAGTGTTATAATCTCAAAAATATGAGCGATTAAAAATTAGTTTATGCCTTTGGGAGGCAGGAAGATTGGGGACAATACCTACCTACATGTAACCACCACAAGTTGGGACCAAGTTTGTCGAAGCCAACACAAAGATAGTGGACGACCGACCAGATAAGATCATAATTACGTCCAGAAAAATATTCAAGGTAAGACCATATCCTACCCATAAGAAGTCGAGTCTGGCACAAAGATCTTGGACGTAGAAGCCGAGGCTCTTGAGTGTAGGGTAGGACTTGGACAGCCACAGCTGGGGCACGCGGCCTGTGCGGATGCTGCCGAGCACCTCCTCCGTCTCCTCTGTCAGACTCTCGCTGCCTACAGGTTGAACAAACAAGACACGGCTTTTAGTTGTCTGAAAATTCAACATGGCGAACTCACTTAGGAGAAAAAATCTGTGAAGACGTGCTGTATCAATATTATAACAAAACGTAGGTGTGTTGATATAGGGTATGGATTGAAAAGTAGAGAGACTCGCTGTTCTGTGGTTATGTTGCGTTAATTCAAGTCATTCGACATCGAAACGTACAAAAACACAATTTGAACACTGAATTTTATTCGTGCATTTATAATTAGGAACAATAATGCACGGAACTCAAGTAATCACCGCTTTAAAAGCAAGAGAGAAGAACATTCTTCATGGTTTTAGGTCCAGTTACTTCTAAGGATATTCATTATTAATTTATCATTCATTGAAGGTGAAGCACAAACGAGCGAGTTTACCTGCAATGGCTTTCCTGACGGAGGTGAGGCTGGAGACGATGACGTCGAGCAATGTGTTATACCGGCACATCTCCTGCACAAGCACCGTGCTCAGCGACTGCGCATGACATGGAGGGAACTTGCGCAGTGCTGCGTCTATGCAGAACTGCGCAGGCAACTTGTCAATGATATCGCTGCATGTCCTCGACAGAGTCTCGCTCTCCCCACCGCCGGAACTGTCACCTCCAGAGCACAGTGACGACGACTGCAGGTAAAGTTGTGGTGGACGTTGAGAAAAATGCATAGAATTAAATTATTCTGTTTCATATGTCGGGGGACCAAATCACAAGCGGTCGGAAAGGCCATCGAGAAAAAGAAAAACCATTGTGCAGTGGAAATAAAATAAAGAAAACATTAGATTAAGAGTGATTTTAGGTACAGAAGCTTGTCGTAATGCTACTTCTGCCCTCTCTCCTCCATACGAAAACAAATAAATAAATAAGATATGACGACATGATATTAAAAACCTGTTATTCTTTTGAAATTGTAATATACTGTTGTATCAGTAAACCTCTGAGCAACGCCATATGACCGGCAAGAACAGTCACTGATAACTGTCCCTCGTTAGTGAATTTTTAGATTTTCACGTTCCATGAGTTACGTAAAAACGACAAGATATCGGAATAATAATCCTGCGCAGCCTAACTTCTACGAAATAGCACGTCAAAGTGTAAAATGAGGCTATAATCGTTTCATTTAATATTTTTAGTTTATGATGCCGCAAACAAGCTGTCGAATAAACATGATTGAGAAACTGATCACTAATAACAGGTTCTAGTCTACGCTCTTTAATGAGAATGGAAGCTGCATTCGATTTTAAATATAAAATCTTCTTACTTCAAGATGATAAAATAAAATGTTCTTGATGTTGGAGTTTTAAATCTGAAATGTTCTGATGATCGAGTTTAATATCTGATAAATCTGATGTTTGAGTTTTTCATCATTCAAAACTTAAGTAAATGTCAAAGTTCTCAGTTCTGAGACTAACACCGAGTCGAGTAACACCCTCACCTGCGTGGTGAGCACAGCAGCAAAGAGCTTGGTGGTCTCGTTCTGGTCCTTGGCGATGCTGGCGTTGGTGTTCATGCCGAACACATCTGGTGGAGCGTCCCTCGGCAGACTATCTATGTGCTCCAAGTAATCGTCCAGTGCACCATCAGTAGGCACGCTGTATGCGCCTGGAGTAAGTGTTAAAACGGGCTCCATTTAACCACTGCAGACATCCTTGACGACACATGGAGGAGACTGTATTTCATTAACACTGAAAAAGAAGCCACTAAAAGAAGACACTGAATACTAAAATAAGCGCATACTTACTCAGGCGTAAGGCTTTTACTTCGCTTAGATCGCTGTAAAGGACAAAGTAGTTGTCTATCCTTCCTAAACCACAATGTTTAATTTCTTGCGAACTGAAAACTTTGTTCTAATGCACCACGATAACAAATCAATTAATACAGTTGGAAGAATAGTTTTATAAGTAGGAACTTGTATGAAATTTAGTACAAATACAGATCGTGGTAGACGAAAATACGAGTAGCATTGCAAGGAATTAATTGGTTAGAAAGTAGCTTATAAGAAAGACAACAACTTTGTGCGACAATACCTTAGAACGAAAATCGCGTAGTATGAATCTTGCCACTATATAGAGCTTAGATTGAAGGTTGTTGAGGTTTTTGCGGCGAGTTAAGTGTAAAAGGAAGGCACTTGAGAGCACTGACGAACAAGAATTTGTGTAAATGAAAAGAGGAGCGCAAGTCAATGAAGAGCACCTCGTACAGACAACAAAATAAAGGGAGAAGATCAGGGCGAGAACACTTTCACGCAAGTGTATCTAATAACCCATTTGATTATTTATCAAAGTGATGAGGGCGTAAATCAATCAATGTGGATAATCACTGAGCGTTCTGAAAAACACATCTTCACGTGGAAGTAATAATTTAAATGAATTAATGGTAAAAAAGAAACACACCGGGGTTTTTCAGTATTCCGAGACATGAAACTCAGCGTATACACAATTATCAGACCTGCCCCTTTCAGATAAGCTCATTTTTCTACTCTTCACAGGATAACGATGTAATATTTTACTCAAAAAGAGTCAGCATGTACGATTGTAAAAATGCTCTAATGCAACAATACAATTAAATCTTGTATTATTTATTTTATTGTCAGAAAAATAATCATAGAGATAAACACTTTTTCATCAAAGGAGTAGTTTGCACAGTGCCCTTATCATCAAAGGACTAGAGTTTGTACAGTACCCTTATCAACAAAGATGTAGTCTGAACAATACCCTTATCATCAAAGGAGGAAAGTTTACACAGTAGAATAGAATAGAATAGAATGAGGTATTAGGAACGAGCCTTTTGGCCCATTTTTGGGTCGATACCTAAGTCCCATGCCGTAATTCTAGCCGCCGATAGTCAAAAACAAACAGACCATGGTGGTTATGGGTTTCGAACCCGGGTCATCCTGCATCGCAAACGGGTCCGCTCATCAGTCGACAAAGCTGATGGTAGAATGGTACCCTTATCATCAATGAAGTAGTCTGCACAGTACCGTTATCATCAAAGGAGTAGTCTGCATTCTCCAGGACGTGGTGGCTACAGAATCTCTGCAGGAGGGTAGCTAGTGTGCGTCTGTCTCGCTCGTCCGTGACCTTGCCTCCGTAGTTGCACTCCGCCGTCAGGTACTGCACTGCCTGCCATGGCACGCCCTGCACAGCAGCGCCAGTTACCAGCCAGTGTTTCTATTCTCTCACGAATTATAACGTGAAAACGAATCTTAAATTGATGAATACATTGAGGAAACTATTAGAAGAGGGTATGCACAGATATGTGTGTCTACCAAACCGGTGTGTATAAGTTAAAAATTACTCCTAGAGTAGCTTTGGAAAAATGCTGAATGTTTCTGCTGAATGAATGTTTAATTGTTCTTTCCTGCTTTGTTTTAAACATTCTATAAATGTGTAGAATTTATTCCTAGTATAAGGGCGAGAGTATTGCAGCATTCATTTGTAGTTTAAATTTTCTAAATTCTGTATCTGCAATAGTGAATGAACATTTTGGAAATATTTCACTCCAAATGTATACGGGTAGTTCATTCCGATTAGACAGGTTTAAAATCATTCATTAAACTGTGAATAATGAAATGAATTTATGTTCTTAGCCCAAATAAATATATGGAGCCCATTCTACGTTAAATATCAAATTCTTTTTTCTACTAGAGTGTACAAGAGGCTCAAATATAGACATGAAATAGTACTTAATTTTAAGACTAAAATTATAAATATTTTCCCATCAACATGTACCTCGTACTTCAGCATGAGACTTTAGTCTGCTATTTAGTTTTATTAAGAATAGGTTTTGTTTTTATTCTTTCAGATAGTACGCCCAGATTTATGAAATTTACTTTGAAACTTCAGGGAAGGAATTTTTAACAAGCGATTTTTGGAAGTAAAGCGCTGAAGAAATGCGTGAAGTGTTCGAAAATATCTACAAGAAAAATATCTATAAAATGAATATATATTAGGTAAATTTTTGAGTCGCCAATGTAGTAGGAGTGACTATTATAGGAGTAAGTTTTATTGGAGATATAAACATAATGGGAGTAAATGTTGGAAGAGTAAATGTCGAAGCAGTAAATACTGGAGGAATAAATCTTTATTGAATAAATAACGGAAAAAAAAGTTTGAGGACCATATCAATGAGCACTAAATCTGTCAGGTCTAAATACTAGTTTAACATTCCACTATATAATAATACACAGTTTGTTGCTTGCTTGTTTGGTCCGTCTCTCTGTTACGCTCTTAAGGATTCAAATAGGAGAAAATTCGGTATGTATTGTAAGCATTGCATTGTGGATACCAGAGGCACATCTTTCGATGTGGAGGCTCCTTCGCAAAGATTAAATAAAGAAAAAATAATTGAGAAACACGTGAATTTTCACGTGTAGGTCTACTAGTGTACAGTATTGCAGAGCTACACATTGAAGAAATACGAGTCTCTGACCGAGTAGGCTGCGATGAGGTTGCGCAGCTGCTGCACAGATATGCGCAGGTCGGTGTCAGAGAAGGAGTACGGGATGTTCCAGCCAAGGGGACCAAAGAGGCGTCGCTCCTGGACCACTGCATGGAAGAAGCACAGCGAGAAAACCAGCCGACGGAAATCTGAGTCAGTTCCGCTTCCGCTGAAGAACTCCTGGTCACACAGCGGGTCTGACAAATATAGCCTGTCGAGAATAGAAACTCTGCTTCAGTTCTTTCTTACTTAAACTAGCAGAGGTTATTTAACAGTTATTCGCTCTCGATCTTACTTAAAGCAGCAGAGGTTATTTGACAGTTATTCGCTCTCGATCTTACTCAAAGTAGCAGAGGTTATTTAACATTTATTCGCTTCCGAACCCTGTGAAATGTTCTACTTGCTTTCTTGCTTGAGTCATGGATTACGCACTCGTTGCAGAATAGTACGAATGATTTAATTTGATAAATTGATGAAATACCATGAGTTTTGCTTCTTCTTTTCATATAGATACTTTTAGACTCTTCTCTAAACGTACCAAACCTTTCTTGGATCTTTGAATTTTAGAAATGTCAACGGGAGTAATGTCTATGGGTGTGCAACGTTTTCTGCGTGGATAACTTATAATTCATATTATTGGAAGATATCTATGGAAATCAACCATAAACATTGCTTAAGAATTGGGGAATTTTAAAGTATTAAACTGCTGCTACAGTACAATCCAGTTATTTGATACAATTTTTAAAACAGGCCAATTTCAAGGGTGCCTAAGTGATCACCAGGGGAAGAGTTCGGCAGTGATCCATTAACTTGTGAATTATACTATAAAAACTATAAAAAACGTATCCACTGGCTGATATATGTATATATGATACTAGAACCATACTACAGTTTAATTCTGATTTATTTCTTTAGCTTTTATACCTTTAAAATACAACTTAATAAAGATCTGCGTATTTTCATTAAGAACATTTTCATATACACATATATCGGTCAGTGGATACATTTTTGTGGACACCCTGTATACCTTTTCTTTATGTATTAAGCTGTATTTTAAAGGTATAAAAGCTAAAAAATAAATTAGAATTAAACTGTTATATAGTTCCAGTATCATATATATCATACATACATCGGTCAGTAGATACATTTTTTGTGGACACCCTGTAGAGTCACTCTGAATAGGATAAGAATTAACGCATAATTACCTCTTGAGGTTTGCCTTGAGGCCTTCTGGAGGCTCAGTGACCATCTTGATGCCGTTTTGTAGCACAGATACAGGGAAGTGAGCTGCGGGGTAACTCGTCAACCACAGGCGGAAGTCTGGGTGGGTTGTTTCAGGGTTCAAGTCTTCGCAAAGCTGCAGAACACGTTTTTAATCATAAAAATTTTCTTGTAATTCCAGCGTATAAATATGCGCATGGTAGCGGTAAGAAGTTGGTTCTTCAATGTGTCCGACTGTAATTTGTAATTGAAGTAGAAAGAGAATCAGAGTTCTAAGCTTGGGTTTATCTGACATCCACAATTCTTATTAAATTATAAATCAGATCATTGTTTCAATTTCAAATTGATATGTTACTTTCCTTCAACAGCATGGGTTGGCTTCAGGGAATTTCTTTGAACGGGGCACCCCTAAAGTGTATCATTTTGTTTCTCCTATTTACAGTCAAATTACAATAGAATTAAATGGAATATGACAACTCGAACGAGCTGAGTGCTGCATTCTTGTGTTACTAATCAAGTAACATACAGCAAGGCACCAATCACCCGTGGGTGTTGGAGTAGGAGAGAAGTAGGAAGAGTAAGAAAAGTCAAGGAACTCCTAAAAATACCACCACTATGTGGTGACAACTATCACTATCACTGCTTTGTACCCCTGCAGGGTATTTGTAGAAGGTGAAAATTCGCACATTAGTTCTTGCAGCACCCATGTGAACCTGAACTTGCGGGAGGCAAGCTATTATATTCAAAAATGGTTAAGAGATGTTTATCTTTGCAACATTCCTCTATGAACTATGAACTTGATCCTTAAGAAATACTTTACTGCCTATTATAGTATAATTAAGCTTCAGATCGAGTCTCGAATAGTTGCAGGTTCGCGGAGACTCTGACATCCACAGGGGGTTCGTGGAGGGGACACGAGTAGGGATGTAGTTCATATAACACTGTATTTAGCTCAAGTCCAAGCCAAGTATGAGATGTATGAGTCACACGAGAGTGGGCACTGTCACAGACATACCTTAATTCAAGACAGCCCTGTAGATATATGTTACAATAATGATAAAAATTGAACTATAAATAGAAGAAAAACCGAGTGAATTGTGCTTGAAAAATACTGGTCATGCCTTCTCGAGGGCAGGCATGAAGGACTTGGCGAGATGACAGTTCTGGAGTAGCACCCACGTGCCCAGTCGTACACCCTCCTCGAAAAGCCGGGCAGCAAAAGGGCCCTGTCCTTGCCCTAGGGAGACGCTCTGCAGGCGATCGCCCCCCATACCCTGCATATGGCAGGGAGGAGAGGAAATGTTGGTTTGTGGTTAAATTATTATAGGTTATGAATAACTTGGGGAAAACCAAAAGGGAGAAACAGGGAGGAAGAAACAGGGAGGAAGAAACAGGGAGGGAGAAACAGGGAGGGAGAAACAGGGAGGGAGAAACAGGGAGGGAGAAACAGGGAGGGAGAAACAGCGGAAGTCCGGTGGGAACATTAACGTATCAGTTTAAAAAATTAATTTTAGCATGCATGTTTTCCAGTACTTGAGTTTACGTAACTCGTCGTGAAATTGTAGGTAAACTTGTGAGTTGAGCTTGGAAGATTAGATCAAATCTTCTCTCTCCTACAGTATATTCATGGTTATTAAGGAAGTGACGAATGTGCCAATGGGAAATTACCTAAAGAGATCTTGGTCGTTTATGTGTACCACCAGTCAAATAACTATTGTGCATTGTGAGTGAAGTAATAATTGTGAATCACAACTATTGAATACTGCAAGTCATATAACAACTGCAGGCGAAGAATCATATACGTATTGCATAATGTGAAACAGGTAATTATTCTGTAAAAATTAATGACGGACTATGACTGTTATCACTCCTAGATCTGTTTTCTTGAACGCAACTGAAAGATTGGTGCACTATTTTCTTTACTTGAATTATTGAAAAATTGTGACCTGGTCTTTATTTTGATCATAGAAATTGTTGATAATTCCAAATAAGTTGGTAACCTGGTCCTCGGCGAACTTGAGGATGAGGCTGGTCGGGTCTGCACCAGGGGTAAGCAGGAAGATGAGGGGGATAGTACAGCTCGAGTCCACGAAGGCTCTGCCCAAGTCGAATGGTGGGGGTTCGATGTACATCTTCCCGAGCACCTCTGATAAAAATGTTAGAAAAGTTATAAATGGTGTTATATTATTCAGCGATATAAAATAATTCAAGTTTAATCAGTGCCCTCTGAATTGATTTTAGAAGTTGGGATCTTGACACATGGTTGGCATTAATCTATGTAATATAATGATATAATACCATAGTATATTTACTAATTATTAGACATATTAGTTGATCATTGGCAATAAGTAATTGTTAGATACATTACTTGGTGAATTCAAATACCATTGCGACATTCAGGTCACCTGCTACGTAGTCGAGAACGGCAGCCACCATCTTGTCAGGTCTTAGAGTCCTGAGGACACACAGGGTCTGCAGCTTACTGAGGGGAGGGTCTGAGGTCTGAGGAAGCGCCTCTTTGTGAGGGGTGGGCGACTCTCCCACCACTTGCCACTCCGACACTCTCGAGGGAAAGTCTTCCACGACACTCTAATGGAAACACTTCTTTATTAAAGAGAGAATAGCGGAAAGTAATGTTGTCGTACAGTTCACTAAAATGAATAAACAACAAGCATCCGAAGATGAGATTAACGTGAAAATTCCCTTCACTGCGTTAATATTGCTTCTTTTTTGTATTTTCTAACTTAAAGGCAGACATTGAGATAATCTTAGGCCGATTTTTAATGGTGAGAGTTGTATCAGCCTGTCTCTCGTCTTAGCAGGAGATGGATGCATTTTGCTCAAATAATTTATTTGAAACGATTCAAGAATTTTAAAAATACTTTAATTTTCCTTCGAGTCTTTAGAAATTCTCTTATCTTTTGAAAAAACTTTTTCATCGTTCATTCATTATTGCATCCAATCATCCGATGTCCATTCAGGTACTGCATTCATTAACTTGGAAAATAGCAAAACCTGACAAGTTCATTGGTGAAAAAACATCAGTCAATAATGTCAGTCAATATTTGCTGCAAGACGCAGTTTTCAAGGAGATTAGGTTTCATGTACAAAATAAATGCTGATGCTCAGAGTTCTGAGGCAGAATTAACGCACAGACAAAGAGTGATATTCATTTATATCAGCACCTTGGTGACCTCATGATTAATTGGTTTCAAAGAGTAGAGATTTAATGAAAAATTGAAGGGAAAACACTGTATTTAATGCTTCTATTTTTTGGTAGCCAAATACTTTAGTAAAGACGGCTAATGAAAAGGTTCAAGCAAGGTAAATAATGTAGGTTTTCACAATAAGAGTAGTAATATTAAATAGTGAATTTATCTTATATTCATTCTGTGAACCTAGTTTTTACGTAAAATTTTTCTAGTCATAATTCTTTGAAATGCATAGAATCAAAATCAGGTCTGCTAGTCAAACTTGTTCACTTCTGTAAACTGGAATAATCCTTGTAACCGATACCTTGAATGCAGGTAGCATGGACAGCATCTGGAACTGCTTCCAGGTGCTGGTCTGGAGCCACTGGGGTGCTGGATTGGGCACTTCGCTCCCTGCCATGGCAGCTCCCCCCGTCACCAAAAACAGCCACTCTTGCTCACCAACGCTGCCCTTCGCTCGCTCCAAATTTACGCTCATCAGGAACGAGAACACCAGCTTATCCTGTGAGCAAATTGGCGTCACACACAATGCCAGGAACTTGATGGTGTAGTTGAAATGATCGTGCACTCACACACATTATATGTACTAGATGTCAATAGTGCAAACAATGACCTCCAACACTGCCAAATTGAGAAGAGCTTGCTTAGCATTAGAGAGTTCTGGTAATTGTAAATTTATGTAAGTTAATTAAATATATTTTTGATGTGTTAGGTCATGTCATAACTTTAATTCATAGCGGAATATCGTCTCGTAGGTATGCAAACATTTTTAGCTATTAAAATAACAACAGATAATACGAAAGAATGAACGTAAAACACAATTTTCGGCGGGATTTTGTATTACTGCGGAAGAAAGATGCTCAGTATCAATACTGAGTGCAAAATCTCACACCACTCATTTGCAGGATCAGATAGTTTCCTATGCACTATGACGATATCCGGTGATACGCTGCACATAGCCGTGTTGATAGTTAATAAAAAGAAGCATAAAGACCCTCACAATGGTACTATTTTCGTGTCAGGAATCTGCTCTAATATGTGTGCAAAGGGGGATAGAATGTTAGAGGGGCAGGGATAGAGTGAGAATTTTTGTGGCTCATGTGAGAGACTGCGTGAGTTTATGGCTTGTTGACAAGCCTGACGCGCACAAGTCGTGCGTTCGTAAGCCTGATATCGTACACATCACAGGAGTGAACGTTGTTAGTGTTTGCGTACAAGATATCCACAACACATTTTTTCATCTATTTTTGTCATTTATAGCTTCGTCTTTATCCACTACATATCTCTAGAGCTAGTATAAGGAAGGTTTTAGAATGCAGACACCATTACACTCCGTTATATGTTCCCAAATTGGTAAGCTAGATTGTTACCAAATGTCCTCGGTGTATTCTATCAATTTTATTACCTTCTCAAAGAGTCCTGTGCAAACACAGCGGTATAGGCTGAGGGTGAAGTGGCTGGTGAGGGCCTTTAGTCTGCCCTCCAAGTCCGAGGATCTCTCAGAGCTGTCGATGGAGTTGGAGAACAAGTTCACAAACCACGACAAGGAGAACTGGTACATGGGGTCCAGCGTGGCGAGGTCTCGGAGAGTGAAGAATAGGATGGAGGCATGCACAGCGATGCTGCGATATCCTTGGCGTGTCATGTTGATCTGAACATGATCGTATTGAGAATCAGTTTGTGTGGTTTCATAGCAGAACAGATGTTAAAAAATATGTATCAGATTTGAAATGGATTAATGTTGTTTTTTAAGAAAGTAAATATTCAAGAGATATATCAAAATTTAAAAAGTTTTGAGTGACTCGGAACCGTGATTACCGAGAGGTCCCGGTCAGTCGGCCAGGCTCATAGAAATTATTTCAGGTGTTTTACAACTTATTGAGTTTACTAAAAGTAACATTCTGTTATTGATAAAACAAATAAAAATCAAATTTTTGAAAAAAAAATGTTACATGTGTTATTTTCATTAACAAAATTTGTAACTAATATGCAAAAATATGGAAAATCATTAAGAGTAGATAGTTAATTTGCTATCCAACCATAAATTTATTCATATTTTCCAAGTTTGAGAGCAATCACGTGATGCAGATTTTCTTGTGTAGAACATTCTGGGCCAAAAGTCTGATAACAGCCGCCCTTATTCTTGCATTTCGATCGGTGCTCAGGTGAGACTTTCAAGTTACAATGTGATGAAAGATATGTAATACAACATTACTGCCGACCAAAATAAGAATAATTAACGAGCATAAACATGACATGCTGACAATTACCGAGCTAGTTTTGTCATACAAACGTCAATTCCCGAGTAAAACAATTGCAACTACGAACTACCTTTTTCTCTGTCTCATCAGCGACGGCTTGTTTCTCCTGTGTCTCTGTGACGAGTCTCTTTGCGTCGCTCAGGACGATGATGGCCGTCTCGTCTTCCAGGATGCTGCCTTGAGACGAACTCAGGGTAGACAGGATACGGTCCTCCAACTCCTTCAGGTTCCTGCACACGGTTGTCCCTTAGCTTGGTCGACTGGTTTACTACCAGCTTGATCGACTGGTTTACCACCAGCTTGATCGACTAGTTTACCACCAGCTTGGTCGACTTGTGAGCGAACTCGCTTGCGATGCGAGAAGACCTGGGTTCGAGGTGTGCTGCAGCGGTGGTCAGTTTGTGTATAACCATCGCTTGGCTAGAATTACGGCATGGGACTTTGGTACCAACCCAAGAATGGGTCAAAAAGCTCGTTCCTATTGCCGCATTCTATTTTATTCTATTCTTAGCTGTGAGCTATTCGCACTTATGTGTTACGCCTGGTCACTAGTGAGGCATGGTGACCAGTGAGGCATGGTGACCAGTGAGGCATGGTGACCAGAGAGGCATGGTGACCAGTGAGGCATGGTGACCAGTGAGGCATGACATAAGGTTGTCACAGGTCTACTAGTCATCACACTGTGAGGCTTATTATTCAAACAGAAGTGTAGGTGGTGCAGTTGTGGATAGTACCAGGTACAAACTTCTTGAAGCCTGCAGTGATGCTGGACAAGAAAACTTGTCTACTACATACTCTCAGCAAGGCAGGTATGACATAAAATTACACAATTTTCATGATGGGAGGTCTTCAAATCAATCGAACGACGCAGAAAAAAATTAATGTTGACGAAAGCTGCAGATTTAGCAAAAACGTTTTTTAGAAAATGTCAGAAATGATGAAGGAAAGCGTCCAGCTACTCTACCTTCATAACCTTCAGTAGTAATCAAACGTGACCTCTATGACCTGCCACTGTCCTATTCTTCATTCACATTCCATATTTACACTTCATCGTAAAATAAGTAATACACATCGCTCATTCCTTCTGAATAGAATGCAGAAAACCTTTCATCTTACTGATTTTAATATCTATTGTGGCTATCTCACTTCTTGTTGGCGGCAGTCTGAAGCATGAGGGTAACTCTCTCCTCCTCCAGCTCGGGCTTCTCATGGGTGACAACGAGAGCAAGCAGCTGATCCTCAAGTCCTGCTGCCGTGAGGGCGAAATTGACGAGGGTAACTTTCACGGACACCTCAGGCACGTAGTCCGGGTTGCTGAGTTTCGTGGTCAGGTACATCCTGTTATGCCATGTCATACTGTGAGTAACATGGCGACTCTTATTCCTCTCTTGTATGTGTGATACAAAGTGCAGCAAGACAACTTTCATTTTTCAAAGGAAAGCGATTTGAAAAAGGAAGCTATGTTGTCGGATCTTGTACATTTCAATATGGGAACCCGCTATGCGCTGGTTAACTTGTTCAATTTAAGATATAAAAAAATGATTGAAACATTCTAAGCTTAAAATATATTTCAGTGATGCTCACTAGACATTTAGTTGCCTTTTCTTTATTCATCCCACATTTGCTCCTTGAACTCATGAAAGAGTAAAAAAAACAAATCGTAGGGCACAGGGATGGGGGAAAGAGGATACGAGAAAGGAAAAAGTGGATACGAAGAGGGAATAAGGGGATACAAGGAGAGGTAGGGGATGGACACGAGCTGAAAGGTCAGTCAAGGGAGACAGGAAAATACATAGAGCAGATCATTTGAAAAAATCAAAGGAGTTTTGCCAGTAATGGCCAGGGCTACGCAGCGCATCACTCGAATTAAATTTAGATCAAAGCGAACCTCTGTAGACGTGATTGAACCGCAAAAATCACTCATTAACCTGTTAATATTTCATAGAGGAAATAAAAATTTCGCGTAGTATGGATACCTTGACACAGATAAAACCTTTTAATTTAAAATTTGCTTTTTCGCTAATTATTCTAGAGTATTCAGAGCAGTTGAGTAATGCATGTGCATTAAAACTGAGTCAATGAGCACTTGCCTAGATTTTCATTAGCAAAAATATTGAATTTAATGTTCGAAAAAACTAAAGAAGACCAAAGAAACAATTGACATCAGGAGCTGCATTAACACGTAAGTGAAATGTAGAAAAATAGAGACAATGGAATACTACATTCAAACCAGAAACTCGAAACTGAATTTTAAAAATCCGGCAACACAATGTTGTGTGGAAAGTTTTTCGAGTTTTTCGTAACTCAAACGCTGTGTGTCGTAAAGTGTTGTATTTTTACATGAAAAAAATACAGAATTAGCAGTCATCTTCGCTCAATACACTTCTGCTGGACACGTAGCATAAAATGTATTGTTATGAAATCATTTTTGAGTGTAGAGAAAATATTTGAAGGCAATTCATTTTCGAACAGCAAAGTCTTCACGCTTGGTGGCGTATATTTTGGACGTTGCCTGCTACAAGAATGAAAACAACGCTCGCAGCTCCGTGTTTTTTCCCTTTAATTCTCTTCTAATTGAACAAATTAGAACATTTAACCCGGAAATTTATGCGGAAACGCTTCTCTGGACTCCTGAAAACAATTTGAGCTTTTAACTTTCCAGAAAAATGTGGGACTGCACGAGCAAAAAGTTAAATTGCTCGGTGCCGCATAAACACAATCGAATACTGAACTTCATCCGACCGTGGAATTATCGAACAAATATTCAGTGAACTCCATCTACACGCTGCATTACGAGGGGAAGTTACTTCTCGAAAATTACCCTCAAGCGACGGGCATTTTCTACATCGTTTGACGCTGTGTATTTTAAAATACTTTCGGAGGGTTGAAGTCAGCAGAATATTTTTATTTCTGAGAAGGACGTAATTTTTGGGAGGTATTCCATTGTTTCATATTGTTATGATGAATATCATCCTCTAAACTGACAGTTTTGAAGTAAATATTTGAGAGAGATGAAGATACTCGTGTGACATGTAGGCACACACTCGAGGGGGAGGCACACACTCGAGGGGGAGGCACACACTCGAGGGGGAGGCACACACTCGAGGGGGAGGCACACACTCGAGGGGGAGGCACACACTCGAGAAGGAGGCACCTGAATTCTGGTGAGTACTCGATGGTAGAGTCACCGAGCTTAATGCAAGTGGAGCCGCTCTGCTTGAACGTTTGCTTCAGCAGCAGCGGCTCCAAGATGGGATCCAGTTCTTCACTCACGTTCTCCAACAAAACCTTGATTGAAAACAATTGCTACGTCAGTTATTTCACTAGTCATATGCAGACTAACCATGAAAAGATACAAGAAGCATCAGGAGCGAAGGTGTCAGATAGTATTAGAGCAGAAGTTTTGCTAAATGTCATGTCAGTAATCCCTGCAGGATAAAACAAAGAACAATGAAATTTTTAGGCCCAACTCACAATGAAACAATTTTCCTGACGACCAACTGCAAGAGCAGCTGATTTGGAGGTGGGTAGTTCAATACTCGTTCTAGAAAAACTAGTTAACAGATACAATACTCAGCGTACGATATTCTACGTGAGAACAGTCAAACACTGCACTAATCAGCTCACGACACTTCAAGAGAACAGTCATAAACACTGCACTGAGCTGCTTACAACACTCCAAAAGAACAGTCATAAACACTGCACTGATCAGCTCACGACACTTCAAGAGAACAGTCATAAACACTGCACCGAAATCCTCACAACACTTGCCAGAGAAGGGAACAGATAGTCTCAAGACTCACTGACCGGTTGGCCGTACTGAACGCAGTTCTCCAGGGCTCGAATGAAGTCAGGGTCGGACAGCTTGAGTACCTGCAGACTGTTGTCTTTCTCCATGTTCCTGATCCACTTGTTCGCTTGCCCCTGAGGGTCGATGAGGAGCGGCCATCGTGTTGTGTTGCTGCATAAAATGTATTCAAGGTAATCTTGAATCAGAACTTGCATAAAATAGTGCGAGTTTTACACTAAAACACAAAGTAGCATTTGTAGGTTGATAGTTGGTCAATGGCCGCGATGAAATTATTCGTTTTCTGACAATGTGCACTGTGCGAATTTTGCACAAAGGCTTTAGTTTACAGAAAACTTTATCATCTGTTGTGTTATTTACCATATAGGATCTCACCATATCATCGTATAATTCTAGTGTGAATCATGTTTCATCATAGATAAACATCAATGTAAAACCAACGTCTTTGCTCTATTCCTCTAAGAAGAAGTTCTTCCAGATGCTTGGTTTTACATGATAATAGCACCTTCTATGCTACTACACACCGTGGTGACATCTTCGAGCCTTTTAACAACACCTTTCCACCTGATATCCTTCATCATACAACTCTTTTACATCTGATAACAACCCTTTCTTCATGATATCCTTTACCATACAATTCTCCTACACCTGATGATAACCCCTTCATCCTGATATCCTTTACCATACTACTCTTCTACACCTGATGACAACCACTTCATCTTGATATCCCTCATACAACTCTTCTACACCTGATCATAACCTCTTCATCTTGATATCCCTCATACAACTCTTCTACATCTGATAACAATTCCTTGATCCTGATATTCTTCACCAAACTACTCTTCTACCCTTGATGAAACTCTCTCCATCCTGATATCCTTTACCATACAACTCTTCTCCACCTGATAACAACTCCATTATGCACTATTTCACCAACTGATGAAACTGCCTTTCATCTGGACACTCCTGAACGAGCCACTCTGCATCACCTGATGATGACTCCGTTGTCGATGCTGAAAGCATCCGTCGGCAGGCCGTTCAGCGTCCAGTCTCTGATAGTCAGAGGATCCCCTAGGATCTGAAAGAAAAGTTTCTAACAAATCTAGGGAGTTACTTCACAGTTTTACTTCAAAAGATGATAAATCAGTAACGAAGGGATCTAAAATATAAAATGCATTTTAACTGGCTTGAATGAAATTAAATTGTCAGCATTTCAACGCTAACGATGTTAACGCCTGCTGAATGTATTCAACCAGCTTATATCTTAAACGGAGAACTTATTCCCTTAGGAAATTTAAACTCAGTTGTGACCAGCTCTCTGTAGCTCATGCAGCTAGGAAATCACCTCATAGCTTTCACATCACAACAAATTTTCCATAAATGGCTGCCTTCCGAATCTATTTTAGATATTACAGTGTTTACTGCTTCGTAATATTCACTAGTGAACTATCTGATTTTGGACCCAAAAGATACGTTGTTTATTTAATGTCATTTTTCTACACTGATGAGGCCATACATTATTTCACAGGTTTATACTAGCTATGTCTCGCTTACTTCCAATATTTAGCTTCGAAGTGTGCCTCCAGAAACCACTTGCTAAAAGTACTGTTTATCCGAGACTGGTACCAATAAGTTTCAATGAACTATGAAGAATGAAGTTGTAGTTAAATGTGAGCTTCATTAAGCTGAGGAACTTTCCTTAAGTAAGAAACTGAATTGAGTAATTTTGGAGCTACTTCAAAGCGCGAGCTTATTTTAGTTTCCTTGTATGCTCCTTAACTTATTATAAACATAAATGAACTATTTCACAAGAACTAAAAGAGTAAGCTTAGCTAAGTTAAGAAATTTATAGATAATTTCGAATAAATAGACGGGTGATTTCATTTAATTGCAAAGGTAGATCTCAGTTGAAATAACTCCAATTTATCTCATGTTGAAGCAAAATTCAATCTCAATTACGTGGGCTCATCTGCTCATTATATTGAAGGCAGGGATAGGTAATTTTAACGTACTGAAAAATATCACACCAGTGATGATCAATTTTAACTCGAGGTAAGCCTAAATACAGAAGTAAGAAGAAAACAACACTGACCGAGGACAAGTCAAAGGTGGAGGAGCAAGGTACGTTGTGGCTGCGGCACTCCGTCACCCACACAGCTGTCTGCTGGGTCCGATACTCGGGGGTGAACGCTCCCAGGTAAGCTATGCTGCCTGACGCCAGTAACACGTCACCTGCATCAATGGGAATGCTATAATCGGCATTGCTAATAAATCACAGACAGTATGGACGCTTTCATTATAAAAACTTGAGATTCAATTTGCATTTAAAATTAAAAATTTGGAAGGTTACGTGTAAGAACATGTATGTGATCACCTGTTAAGTTGATGTACATCCGTGCCAGTTGTCGGGCGTTCTCCGTCCAGCGACTCTTCTCTCCTCCCAATGCTGAGAGAAGCTGCTCAGCCCGCTCCTTTTTGATGTTGCACAGCTCCACCTGGACACACGATGTTTTTAATATGTTGCATCGCTTTACCCAGACATAGAATGTTTCTTTATTGTGTTGCACAGCTCCACCAAGAGACAGAACGTTCTTTTTAATGTTGCACAGCTCCACCTGGACACACGATGTTTTTTTTATGTGTTGCACCTCTTTACCTAGACAAAATATTGTTTTTGATGTTGCTCAGCTTCATTTATGCACGGAATATTTTCATTTTATTTTGTGCAGTTCCACCTAGACATAGAATGCTTGTTTTGATGTTGCCTTGACTGGGAAGAGTATTCACTTCACCTGAAGTAGAACGTTAAATCAAGTTCCGGGTGATACATTGAAACTATGTTTAACATCAATAATTAAAAGTTTTTCAAGTAAAATAGTTAAATAAGTAATTCCTGCGAGTAATAGTAATTTGTTCAGCGAGTTCCAATTTGAACTTGATATTAAAAGTGTTTTGGGACGCAGCAACGCTCAGACTAATGGGAACTGATCGACCAGAAGCATTACGAAGAGCAATTAAAATACCCGGACACATCGTACACGGTATACCTAATCAAAAGACAGTGATTGTGCTTTATGATTGCGTATTCTCATGGCTCGAGTACTTGTGCCTCGCGTACCAGGGTAGTAACTATACTACCCCTAGTACCAGGGTAGCAACTATTGCTACCCCTTGTACCAGGGTAGCAACTATACTACCCCTAGTACCAGGGTAGCAACTATACTACCCCTAGTACCAGGGTAACAACTATACTACCCCTAGTACCAGGGTAGCAACTATACTACCCCTAGTACCAGGGTAGCAACTATACTACCCCTAGTACCAGGGTAGCAACTATACTACCCCTAGTACCAGGGTAGCAACTATACTACCCCTGGTACCAGGGTAGCAACTATACTACCCCTGGTACCAGGGTAGCAACTATACTACCCCTAGTACCAGGGTAGCAACTATACTATCCCGAGTACCAGGATAACAACTAGGCTACTAGGACTCTAGGAGACCTGACTAGGGCTGCTCGTACGTTGAAAGAGATACTGCCTCTCAGTTCAATGAGTGACACGCGTGGGATTATGAGTTCTACACATGAAATAGAGGAAAATTTGTATGAAGGTCATTTAATTTCAACGATTGAGAGATCATACGAGTTCAATGAAGTTCTTCGAGTTCGAAGAATGTTAAGCCATAGAGAAATACTGCTTCAGGACATTAAAAAATATCTATAGAAATCTGAATAGAAAAAGAACGATAACTGACAACGTGCTTGCATATACAGTACATATTTTTACAAATAAAATCCAAAATCCCAAAAAGTTTCGGAAAATATTTCATCACCAGGGAAAATTGAAAACCGTTCACATAGAAACTGAGCATCACCATATATGTATAAAGGATAATGAGAATAATCCGGGGATAGTTAAGGCGGACTTAATTCAACTGCATTAATGACAAACACCTCACGCTGTCTGTTTAACATCTTGTGAAAGACTAGAGTATCGGAACTATTCTTACATACCATCACAACGATACAAAGAGACTGATTTTTTACGGTCTATTAATATGGTTGCTAGTTAATGACTTAACAGATTTAATAAACTTGAAAATGCATATCCAATTTTTCTTTCCTCTTCTCTTCCTCCATTACAAATTATGGATTCTTACCGTTTGCTCGAGCTCCATCTTCTCCTTCTTGACGGTGTCGAGCTCGGCCTGGAGCCCAGCCAGTTCTTCCTGCACGCCCCTAAGGGCGTCCTGCTTCTTGCGCAGCTCCGCCATCAGGCTCTGGTAGTCCTTGTCTGCCTTCCGCAGGGCCTCTCTTTTGGGTGCCACCTTGTGGTCCACTTCTTCAAAGCGCTCCATCGCCAGCACCCACTTACACAGACCTCAAGCGACAGGCGTGTCATAAAATGTATCCATCGGTATCAAGGATACCGATACGAAGGTTTCAAAATTCATCACTTTGGTTAAATGATTTTGAAATCCTGGAATTGATATCGTTAATTTTGATGTATACATTTTTTGTGGACACCCTGTAGAATACTTGTGATCCAGTGGTTGTTATTGGATATTTGTGATCCAGTGGTTGTTATTGAATATTTGTGATCCAATGCTTGTTATTGAATACTTGAGATCCAGTGATTGTTGTTAAATATTTGTGCTCTAGAGGTTTATAATAAACATATGTAATCCGGTGGTTTTTAATTAATAATCGTATCGAATTGTCTATCAAGCAGTGGTTTTAATCAAGACTTACAATGAACACTGTCGAGACTTGAATGAAAATTCGAACCGCACAATTACAAAAAAACACAAAATTATTGCCACTGTGAAGACACATTCATGCCTAACCTCCTATGTTCTTGTTTTCAAGCTCGTCAAACTTTTCATGTCATAGCTACTTTTCTTATGTATGTAAAGAAAAATATGACAGTGCATTACATGTTAATCAAATAAGTGGTAGGAGAACACTTTTTTGCAGGCTTTCTTACTTCACAAAAACTTAGTAACATTAACTTGTAAGAGCACCTCTCACTTCGAGTGGAGCTCGTGCAGTAGTCTACAAACTTTCGCAAGCAAATTCTATAAACTTATCAATGTCAAAAAATTTAAGATCTCTCTCTGATTGTTAATAAATTTCTAGTAAATTTTAACAGGTTTGCCATCTATTTCAAGAAACTAAAAATTAATATAAATGTATATCTCATTAGCGACGCTGCCAGTAAACAATGAACAATCAACAATGGGACGCATGGAAATTGTAATAGAATTAGAAAATTGAATGCGATATTCATACCTTATAATCCTTCCAGGATGGGCCTAATTTTCACATATTATTTAATTAAATATATTCAGTTGATTTATTTATCTTCATCGAGTGGATACAGAGAAATTAAAAAATAACAGCATCCAATGAAAATTAATTTGAAAACTATTTCAATCCTGAACGTAAGAAATGGTCATTGAAGCCCCGTAATAAAAAGTAGCGTACAATTAAAGCTGCAATGATTGATATCAACAAACACTTATAGACGGATTATTGCAATTTATCTACCTTGAACTACCATTAGCTCCTGTGTTCTCTTCTCTACCCAATTAAATAAATAGTAGAAAATATTTAAAGAATATTTTCACACACTTTTTGAGCAAACGAAACATTAATTTTGAATAAACTTGGGTTCATTTATACATATAATTTTACAGAATTCGAGATAACTTCCATGAAGAAAAAAGAACAAATTTGTCGAGGATGCTACTCACTTTCGGAGGCTTTGGAAGCGACTTTAATTTTCTCAGGTTTGAACTCTTCATTGTCCCTGTACCGGGTGCGAATTATTTGGATGGCCTTCGGAGAGATGTGTTCTTTGTCAAAATTCAGCAGGTTTTCCTAGAAAGTTAAAATTAATGTTAAAAGTATCGATTATTTAATAGTGCGTATACACAGTACCTACGTCACGTAGATATTGAATCAATCAAGTTTAGATGATGTAAAAAAAGGCTGACTTTTCTAGCAGTTATTAAATGTAGTAGATTAAATACCCGAACGAATACCTGTTTTTGAAGCTATTTCTGGACTGCATTTCTGAGAACCCAACTAGAATTTTTACCAGCTGTTCACCAATACTATCTCTAAGTCATTCCCTGAAGTTTACATTATCCATCGGGATTACATTGATGTACAATCTAGTCACTTATAGCTGGAGACTTACTTTAAATTTGATGTCTCCGAGCATTCGCTTGCTCACAGACCAATATTCTTCTACCATCTTGCCGGTGCCAAGAGGGTCAGGAATCCGATCTGGCTTCTCCCCCTGGAAATCAGAACAAATTTTAATATGAATGCGGTGTTCAATGAACGTCAGTAGCTATCTTGTTTTAAAAGAGATTCTGTTATAACGTTTTGGGCCATTTGAAATTTAATTCCATTCGAATTTGCTTAATAATTATCCTGGAGCAAAAAATGACCAATATTATTACCATTAAATCCGAATGACGCTAAAGGTTCAAAAATTTATTAACTAAATTCAATATTAAATTTTTTAGTGAAATAATTTTATTCAGAGACTTGTCATGTCAAAAAGCGATGTAAATATCTTCTATTCAAAACAGGCGGAAGCCCAACAACAATTTTTTCCAAGTTACAATCAAGGCACCACTTCAAAATATGGATGATCATAAAATAATTTTGACCCGAAAGTAATCCAAATGTATTCAACGTAACGAGTTCCCGAAACGTTTTGTGTACCAAACAATCAAAAATGTTTTCAAGGCAAATAGTGACCAAAGAAATCGTTTGTATGCATGAAATCACTCTACATGCGAGAATAATTGTTATTGTTCTATATTATCCTTCCAGCATACGACTAATTTTCACAATTCTTATAATGAGGGTGCCGACAAACCAGGCAAGGATTGGAGGCTGTGGTAACTGACCAGAAGCACGCAAATGGCCTCCATGACGAGCTTGACTCCTGACGGAGGATTTTTCATAGCTTTGATGAAGACGATGTCGTCTTGCTTGATGGTGTTGAGAGCGACTGTAGCCTCTTCGAGCAGAGGCAGCGCCTTGTTCAGTTCAGCCTCACACTCGAGTCTGATTTTGTTAGCCTCACCAGCAGCTTGGTTAGCCACCTCCTCGTCTTGACGCACCACTCGCTCCACCTTTGTTGTGTAACAGCACCAGGGTCAAAAAACATCCTAGTAATAATACGTAAACTAAAAGAACGATAACAATTCATAAATAATTCATGATTGTTGGACCGACGCAACATTTCACTGCAGAAAAAAACAGAAAAAAATAAAACATGAACGAAGAAACTTTGCAGAATGTCACTTGTTCGAGATTTTTGTTGCCAACGTGGAAGAAAATTAAATAACGTGAAGAAAATCGCTCGAGAAAAATCTAACTGGCTTATTGCATTATATTTCGTGTCTTTGCAGTAGTTTATGAACTATTGTTTCAGTAACTATGTTCATAGTTAGGGCAAGAATCCTGAATTAATTCTTAACCCTGAGTTGCAAATGCACCTGCCAGCATTCATACCCCGGGTGTTAGTATCCAAATTAAGTATATAGCTTAATTTTAACTAAAATTCGTTTTACGATCTTTATGCAGTCACAATACAGCTGGTGGTGTTTCCAGGTCTTATCTCTGTCAGAGTTGTCATAGATTAACGCTAGTTTTCACAACCTTCATCTTGGCAACATTGACTGTCTCGCCACCAAGTTTTTTGGTTCAGACGCATGACAACGGTTGAAAATCATCAAGGGCTTCTGAGACTACTTTTAAGCAGACAAACTTTTTCATAAAACAGGCAACCCTCTCTAATTGAAAGTATAACCATTATCTAGCAAGTAATCGAAACAGAAGTAAGAAAGTCTCGGAAGTAGAAGTAATAAAGTTTTGGAAGTAGAAGCAAGAAAGTTTTACAAGTAGAAACAATAAAGTTTTAGAAGTAGAAGCAAGAAAGTATCAGAAGTAACCTCGGCCACTTCGCCGCGCCTCTTCTCGACCATGGCCATCTTGTCCTCGACCTCCTTGGTCTTTTTGAGGAGAATGGGCTGAAGGTTGATGAGCTCCTGCTGCATTGCGCCTACTGACGATGCCGCCTCCTCCAGGCGGTCCAGCCCTGTCGTGTAGCGGCTTTCTTGCCTCTTCACTTCCCTAGCAGGTCAGAAGACGCAAGTAATTATAGAAATTTGCTGACAGCTTATTCTAAGTTTAATAAGGAATCTGAAAATTGTGAAACAGCTATTAAAGAACGAGCATTAGAAGTAAATGCCCTTAAATTTGGACAGTGGATCAGGATTAAGTTACACATCTCACATCGTATTAAAAAATGTAGGAATAGGCTAAGATTGTTTTGAATTACTTTTTTCCAGAGATATATTGTATCTGCAAACAAATATTTGTTCGCGTGTCGTACATACAAATTTCATTATATCGCTATTAAAGTTCTGATGTTTAGCAAGGACTCCTCACAAGCAGGTTACGCTGTGAGAGACATATTGAAGAAACCCAAAAAAGTTGTTTACACATGAGCAAGGTTGGTAAAATAGTTTAAAAGTATTCTCTTTAAAGTATTCTGAGCTTAGGTAAAATATTCATACCTATACAACCATGTTCCTAACATGTGGTAATGGTCAATGTATGATATCGAACAAGAACCTAGTTAAAGATACACAACTGATGTACTTGAGCGTTCGATGGTATCATTGACGCTCTTAATTCTCTGGCTATTAGACCTAATTTTATCAGTAAGGACAGAGATAATTTGCAAAATGATATCATTATAATGTGAGCATCAATTTAGACGTGTTTTGTAGAATATACATGTTTATAAACCGACGTATATTTGTATGATAATTAGATATGGTATATAGATTACAAATGTTAGGCATTTCAAATACCTAGAGACAAATTAAAATTTCTGTGCATACGAGGATCCGTAGATCAACTTTTTAACTGAAGTATGATGGTAAGCTCACTCTCTCTTTTTCTGAAGAATAACCATGTATGTGTGCAGGAGTTGCAGGTACGAAGTTGGAGTGACGTAGTTAAAGCGCCCCATTTCTTCAATATATCTGCAAGATAAAATGTGTAAGGATATCTAATAAACATTCAATCAACAATAACAGTTTTGTAAGTCACTCTAGCTAGGATTTCAGATAGTATACTATCGTCATAAATAAAAAGACACAGATAATGCTCTTTCGGTCAAATTTGAATTGAGCTTGCGTAGGGGGAGTCCAATTGCAGTGACTTTTACACAAATCGTAGGTACAGATTAGTGCAGATTAGGAATGTACACAGTTGGAGTGCATATAAAATTTATTCCAAAATATTCATATGACAAATTCATCAACATGTGTTTTTGAGAGTGGCTTCTTCCGTATTTTTCTTTCTCTTTTCTCTTTCTGATTTTTCTGGAAGGCTCATATTCAAGCTTTTGTAGAAGTGTCCGCATAAAATGGTTGTCTGAGGTTTTTACTTTGCCTTGCCCGTCTCGATCATAAGAGTCTTGCACCTTTCAGGGTATCCGATCAGCCTCGTAACATCCAACAGCCTCGTAACATCCAACAGCCTCGTAACATCCAACAGCCTCGTAACATCCAACAGCCTCGTAACATCCAACAGCCTCGTAACATCCAACATTGGATATTCCGAGCTTTTATCGATTCCAGCTTACTTTATAAATTTGCCTTGGTTGGTGTTGATGTTTGCTGTTAATGCAGAACAAACTGATCTAGAGACTTTGACTGGCTCTTGAGTCGTCACAATTATGCTGCTGTCGAACGTTATTTCCTCTATTATGTGCAGTTTCAGTACACGAGTTTCCCAAAAAATTATTTAATTTAACAAAAGGACAGGCAGCAGATTTATACGAGGATGGTATTTAAAATATGGTTGTACGATACGATTTGATTTGTACGATAATTAACAAATAATGAGATGCCCAATTCCTACACAGGCTCCTATGACCTATGGATCAAAAACCAGATGGAATTTGAAGCATTGGAGTATTTTTTTATTGTTACCAATCGCTAATTGAGTGTTATGCAAAGTTTCATAGAATTCTAAGACATTGACCAATAAAGGTAAAAAATTTCGTAAGGCAATACCCTGTGCATTTTTTCAGGAAATTGCGAAATCTGAAATCAATAATTGCAGATCATAGTTCAGCAGCATAGCATGTTTTAAGAAGGTGCAAAACAAAAAATGCGAACAACTAGTGCAAATTAACAAATAATTAACAAAAAATGATGCCCAATTCTTACACAGGCTCCTATGACCTATGTATAAAAAACAGACGGAATTTGCACCTTTAGAGTCATATTTTCTTATTTCCAATCGCTAATTGAGTGTTATACAAAGATCAGGGTTGATACCATCAATCTGTACGCTCTTGAAGAAATATTCTTATTCAACCAAAGTTTTACTGATGCTTTCCTTGTCACTCTATAATTATAGTATATTTCTTATCTTGACTAACACAGCACGGGAGTGAAATTTCAGATAATTCAAGGAGGATTTCACGTGAGCATTTACACAAGCGTAAACTACAAATATTGTGTCATTATCATTACCTACGTTTCTGATCGGAATTGTATGGCAGACGCTAATTGAGTCTGAGCCTCTTCTGTTGTATTCGTACAGAGTTAAATTCATTAACGGTGAGCGACCTTTCAATATCCTTAACCGCTTTTTTTACATGTTTATTCATTTTCTTTGTACACAGTTTCATCGTTCATTCTACCTATAATAAAAAATGATAACAAAACTATTTAATAGCCCTATGTTGAACAGAGTCTTGAAAGCCCAGTTAAAGAGCAGAAACAGCAATACAAAGTGAAATAATAAAGAGTGGTTGCTCAGATTTGGAAAAGATAAGAGAAGTGGAAATTAACGGACTTGCCAGAGAAGCACAAGGAATTTCTTGTTCTTCCTTCAACTAGAATTATTCAAATCTTTTCTCACTATCATATACAGTGAGGAGTCTCTGTGGATCAGCATGGAAAAGTTGACAGAATTTTAGTAAATGAAATCATGTCCAATTCCGTCCTTACTTAAAGTAAATACCGGATTGCTCATCACCTTTCCGACAGAGCTTGCGTGGACGTATGGAAGAGCTGGCAGAGCGCCACACAGCCCTGGCGTGTGTCATCAGGCAGCTCTACCTCCTTCAGGAGCCTCACCGCCACCGCCTGCAACGCATCCTCTGGCCACGGCTGGAAGAAGCAAGTCACTACTCATAACTTGAGAGAAGGTACTAATTACCCATGGATTTGGTCGCCCAGAAAAGGGTAATTATTTAGAGATTGTGCTATATGAAATCAGAAACTATATCGATTATTTTCTGATCCAGGCTGCAAGAAAGATGTAGCTTTATTTACTTGTGATTAAATGAGTAATGAGATTGAAGAAATATCAAAAAGCTCAGAAGTTTTCGATCCTGACTAAAGAATGGTTTCTGGATGACAAGCCTGGGAAAAATGCGAGGAGAAGAATAACTGGTGGGGGAAAACTGTAAAAAAGCTACAGTTCTTGATCATTTTCAAGGACATACAGGTCACTGTTATTGCCCCCATGATGCTATTTGTTGACAATAAAGTTTAATAAAATTAGTTCTCTTAAAGTTTACATAAAGATAGGTAAACAATGAAATGCAAAGTACTTGAAAGGGCTTTACCATTTTCTGAACAGAAAATGTAATTGAACTGAAAAACTCAAGGGAGCACAGAGTTTTGATAGAAAATTTAGCATTTCTTTTACTTAAGCATGTTAGACAGTAAAGTGTATACGCAAATAATTATGAGAAAATTTTACTTAAGCTTTTGCGTATTGATTCATTGATTTTTTACCTTAGGATGACAATAGTCTACGACAATATTTCTTCAATACAACGCAGACTCAATCTCTCTTCTACCAAAGGGACAAAACTGCCAATCTACGTCGACTCTGAATGATACAGGGTGCGACAATATAACTTCCTTTTTCGTAACTTTTTGAAAGGCAAAAATTGAAGTTATGTTACTGCACCCTGAACAACCAGTGCATGTTGTGGTGCTGCTGGGGGGGTACCACTCACCTGAAACCAGTCCAGGGTGCAGCAGGAGAGCAGGGCAGGGAACCTCCTCAGGCGGTTCCTGAATGGGTCACCGCAAGGGCTCATAGCGAGCACCACATGCAGCTGCTCACGCACACGGGATACAAACAGCTGCCACAACGCCATCGTGCTGCCGTCAGTCTGTCGTTCAGTGCTAAGTCTAAATGTGTCATATTTCTCTTTAAATTAATTAATGATGAGGCACGTTTGTTATGTTGCCATACAACATTGATGCCTACATGAAGAAGCAAAGTCAATACTGAGAGATCCTAGAACTCGTGCAATGATATTTGAACGACGGCTCTGCATTCTCATGGAATTAAGGGTTCATGCTCTGACCATACAGTCATTGAAGGACCAGAACAAAAATGAAAGAGATAGTGAAGGTAATTGAGTTTTTCCCCTAAAAACAGCTATGGTGTCATATAAGAACGATTTTTGCCTCGAAAGAGGGAAATTATCCATGTAAATATACACATCAAAAACAAAACTCGATGATGAATAGATAAATAAAAATTTAATCAAACAGACGAAAGAACGTGGGCTGCACTAAACGTGGTAATGAGTTATGAAGATGTAAAATTAAATCAGCAATATTCATAGGTCGTATTAAAAAAAACATGTGTACTATGTTTTAACCTGTGTTTTACGAGTTTTATATCCAGTGTATTAGCCAACGCAACACTTAAATTAGAGCCAAAACATTGCTTGTACTCCGCTAGTATTCTTAAATAGTATTCATAGTTACAAATAAACCGCTACCTATTAATTAATTTTAAATCAAGTTCGTAAAAAATCTACGGATTTATTGACCAAGATTCTATTTACTTGCACGCTACCATCGCAGCCATAAACGGGACTCGCGAATAAGTCTACGGATTTCAAAACCAGTATTTAAGTTACTTTTTACTTCTACAACAATAGAATAGAATACGACAAGAGGAACTAGCCGTTTGGTCTATTCTTGGGTTGCTAAGAGATGAAGGGGCATTTTCTGCGTAGATTAAGACGATATATTTTGAAGTAAGCTTTCACTATGTTGCTCACAGTGCTTATGCAATTTCCCACTCATTATTCATAAAAAGTTGATCTGTGCATAATATTTAATTTCCCTGAACAACGTTTTTCATTTTATCGTTTTTTATCAAGTTTATAAGTCGAGATTTTCATCATATCAAAAATAATATAGGATAATTTTTATCAAAAAAAAAAAGAGGGGATTCGACTTATTGCAGTAACGCTTAAAAATAAGCATACTTTCAAGTATTTAATGCACTGTAATTAGTCATTTGCGTTAGTGAATCGAGTATTTTTTAATTGACGTTAGAGAAGTAAAGATATTGCCAATAAATAAGCTCCCATACATCCTCTTGTTGAAGTACTACGTAGTCTGTCATTTTTATATTGTATAGAGGCCAATAAACTTCGATTTCAATGAATAACTTTATTCATTTTCCATCTGTGAGAGCATTTCAACCTCCTTCTGTGGTTTCTGATGAATAATTATTAAAACTAAATTTCACGGCTTCTGTAGAATGAATCACATGGCCTTATTGTTCAATTAATATCGTTTCATTATTGCGTAAAATTAATTATTGACACTAACATTACACTTTATATGCAATTTTTGTGTACTAAATAAATCATAAAACGAAGACGCTCGTTCTAGGTGAACCTGAGAAAAGTCAGCCCTGAGATGACAGAGTTCTAGAAAGACAAGGTATCTAGAAAACAGTACCCTAGAAAACTGGGTCCCTAGCTGGCACGATTCAATACGATTGAGTTCAAAACCAAGCCAACAGACATTATAGTTAATAAGACACCGTTTTCAAGTGTCCTACTACTAGAGTATTACAGCAGCGGATGCAAAGCATACGATTTACTAACAAAACTATTAGAATTCTAAATCTAGAAGCAGTTGGCTGTTCATAGCAAATATTACTAATGATATTCTTACCGTTCAACCAAACACGTCACCAAATACCGAACCTGTTTACTTTTGTCTCTCTGTCTGTCAAAGTTCCTCATCTTGTCACAGATCGTGTGCTTCTCATCAGAAGGAAAAAGACCAGGCACTTCCCCGCTGCTCAGCAGACTGCACACGCCCTCCAGGAACACCTCCTGCTTCACCTGGAACCCACCGACAGAAGGAATGTGTTTTTCCTACGTACAGGCGTGCGAGACTAAAAACGAGATGAATGTTTTTATTTGAATGGATGAAGTGATGATCTTTATGCTCATTAACACTAAAACAATTGCAGTCTTCTGTTAATTACAGAAGCAATTCTAGTTCATCTGTACAATTGTTTCTCGCGTACTAGATGCTTCACTCTTTGTACGTCATTTTTATTCCGAGAATAAACTCTTCAAAAGATGGAGGCAGGAAGGATGGAGGCAGGAAGGATGGAGGCAGGAAGGATGGAGGCAGGAAGGATGGAGGCAGGAAGGATGGAGGCAGGAAGGATGGAGGCAAGAAGGATGGAGGCAAGAAGGATGGAGGCAGGAAGGATGGAGGCAGGAAGGATGGAGGCAGGAAGGATGGAGGCAGTGGGCAGACGGGGATGTACCTGTGTGTCGCTGAAGAGGAACACGACTGGCTGTTCCCCAAAGCCAGCTTTCTTCACGAGCATCTTTAAGTCATCCCGCCACTCCGTGATGCCGTATGTGCGACTCATTTCAATCTGAAAAGAATTAAATAACAACGTATATGCATAATATATTATGCTTATCATTATGTGTATATGTCATCATGTTCGTATGTTACTATGCATGGTTGTTCGGGAGAATAGCCGTTTGAGGGAGGAGTGTTATTATTATTCACAAAACCAGATGCTTCCGAACTTTTTCTTGTAGAAAATCACACGTACAATAGTGCAATTACTTCTGCACTGCTAGGGGAAGAATACATATGGAATAGAATATGGATAGCGTAGAGTTTGCATTCCATCTTTCTATGTATTTTCATCTTATTTTCCCCAACAGAATACAATGATAAATAAACCTCTACCTCGAATATTAAAATGCTTACTCTCTCGTATAGAGGAAAAATTATCAGTATGTATGTGCATGGTTGTTAAACTAAGCAATTAATACAAAACTAAACTAATCGACTTAAAGTTAGCGTTATGATCTAATACTAATAATACATAATAATTTATAAAGAGGGCTGACCTCGATGAGTTCGTAGTCAGCGATGTGGGCAGCGAGACGAGTGAGGGAGTGCCGACCACTGCCGCCCACCCCCACCAATAAAGCGTGCCCCCGCGGTTGGCGCATAACCCTGCTGATACGTCCAAGGTGTTCCAGGGCGAACCTTGCGCAATGTCACGCGAATGAATAAAGTGTTTTCATGAAGCTCATAGTGTATGTATATGTACGCAAATACTGCAGATCTATGTTTCTGAGATATATTTCAATAAAGAAAATTTTAAATCTGAGCATAATATTTGAGTATAACTGAGTTTAATTATTTTTGTTATTAGAAGCAAGATATCAGCAGTGACTAGTGTATTACAGGAAAGCTTGTCATTTTTAAAGGGAAACATCTCATGTTTGAACTTCTATCATCACCTAAGATGATTAACCCCAAATTATTCTTTTTAGCCATAGTGGTGAAGAGCCCTTGCTGGTATTTATTTAATGAAAAAATTGATATGGGTCATCACATTATTTCTAGTCTTTTTCAAACTTTTGCCGAACTTTTGGTTCTTAATGACAACTGACATCCGGGGACAGAAATTTTTTTTATGTCAGGAATAATATTTATTTTGCGTCAATGCTAGAATGTGTGAAAATAAATGTAAATTTCTGAAAGTTTTTACACATGCATCTCTTCAAAAATACAGATTGTTTTTCATACTTATTTCCACATAAATGGGGATTGCCAAAAATTTTCAATGCACATCTTACGTAAATGAAAACTGAAGCAAGATTTTTTAATTGCAAAAATCTCGATTCGGAGTACAAAGTAATGCAGCAAGTCTCACTTGAACATGACGAGGCTCATGGGCTTCTTGCTCATATTATTGAACTCTGAGAGGTAGCCCTCGACGACCCCCCTCAGCGCCTCTAAATCCGTCACCTGGCGACACCAAATAACAATCTTGACTCCTCTCAATGAAAATACATTCACAAGTACAATGATCAACGACTGGTCATAATTAGCGATTTTATTTTAACAATCAACTAATGTTCTGAGAAATGATCATGAAAATTCATTAGTGCGTAGCGTACTATGAGTATTATAAATATATATTTTTTAGCAAGAAAGGTGACAGAGAGGGTAATAAATCATACAATGAGTAAATAATAACAACCGTTGGAAATTTAATGCACGAGCAATTTCTTTGAAAAAAAAAACTTTAGACATGCGTTAGTTTTAAAAAAGGCAAAAATAAATCGGGAGAAAATTTTTTCGAAAGCAGCATCAGTCGTATTTAGATGACCAGAATTAGACAGTATACAAGGAGTCTAGTGTTTTACTGTCCACACCGCCGCTGTGTACACCGAGCTTTCACACGTGGCCGGCAGAAGTAAACCAAAGACTCACAAAATGTAAATTCAATCTCAATTGGTGAGCAAAGAGGATTGTTTTTGATCCCATTGATTATGTGGAGGGTTATTGCTCTGGGTTCCCTGTTTTTAATATAATGAGGAATGGTTAAGTATCAGAAAAAAATGATACAGTGAATAATTCATTCATTTGCTACAGTGGCCAGCAGAGCTCCCAGCCACTGTATGAAAGTGAATGCTAATGCGATCAAATGCAGCTAACTTGCGAAGAAGAGTATTTACGTACACAAAATACGGGCAGGAATTCGTTATTTATACTGAGAATTCACGGTCTTTCATTTATTCTGCTTATTGTAAGAAATAATCAGTGAGATTAAAATTATTAAATTTTAATTCCATGTGAACGTAGTCTTAACCAAGATCAATATCCTTAGCGCATGTTAGTGTCTGTCAACCGATAGATAAGAAAAGCTTCACAAATAAATGATCATTGGACATTAATGGTCCTCTTAAATTAATAGTTGTGGCGCATGTAAGTGCCGGGTAACATTCAATCAAAAAGAGCCTCAGCAATTAATTATTATTAAGCATTAAAAGTTTTTCTAAAAATGAAGAGAAATTATGACATTCATAACAGGCAATGAAAGAAAAAATAGAGAGAGAAACGTTACTCACGGGCACGTACTGGCGAGTCTCACACTTTGGATCTGCGAAGTCGCAGTACAGAAGACTCCTCAAGTCATTCTCAGTAACCTTGCATGGGTAACACACGAAAAATATTACACTCTTTACGTGGTATAAACAGCCAGAATTTTATTAAATTTTACGGAATAGTGATCAGATTTATTATTATAAAATGGAAATGATGAAAATTCTGTTGAATTGCATGCGTGGGATTGACTTAAGTATTCGAGACATTAGATAACGAAAATTTTGCGTTTCGTACGTTAAACGTACTTAATAAAATATTGATAACTGTTCACTTTCGGATCGAAGTAACTTTTATCCAAGATAGTGCAACTACTTTTGCAAATTCTACACATTCCAAACCTCTCACCTCATTATTCTTCCTCCTCAGCCTCCATACGAGAAAGAAAATGAAAGAACAAAAGACCAAAATCCCACAACCAGCACCGCCGAATGTGTCGTGAGTAGATTGGGCTGTCAATAGCACCCAAGATACGCCAACAAAGGCAAAGGTACTTGCAAAGGTAATGTGAAAAAACTAGAATAGAACTAGTTCTTTAGATATGACCATATTCTGATGGCTGAAATTCATCATTTGCGATGAACCTCACGATATTCAGGTCAGAAGTACTAAAGCCTAGCTTCAATAATATATTTATACAAGCCCAGCTTTTATTGCCAACACTAACACTGGCGTAACAAGGCAGTAAAAAATAACTTTAATCCAATAAAATAACACTAACTAAATACTAGCATATGTACAAGTTCTCATACATTTTGCTATGCAATAATTTTTTAGTTTATAAAACGGTACAGAGGCAGTAAAAACTATTAGCATTAATTAATTGTCTCTTATTTCGATGACTGCAAAGCATATGGTATCCTTTTCTAACAATGCCATCGTGATCCTGGTCGAGGTGCTGGAGGAGCTCGTGGAAGTCCTGGTGGAGGTGGCGTGAGCAGGCATCTGCCGTCTGGTTGAGCAGCCATTGACGATCCTTGGAGTCTACCAAGCGGTCGCTGAACACACGCATTGTTTCGTGTACCCACAGGGTCTTCATGCATGACACTTCTTCCATTGTTTCCGGCACTGACAGCAATAATCCCTGAAATAGTCACAAGTAAGGGATCGACATTTCATACTTTTTTCAGGGTTTCACTGAAAAACGGAGTGCGTTATGGTAATTACTTCGATAGTCCTACTAGATTTCCGTCCATGAGACTGTCGCAAGCATCTTCTTAAGAGACTGCAACGCCAGTGTCTTATATGCATGTATTCTTAAATATTTAAACTGTCGAGTAGTTTTTGTATTGCCTTGAGTTTGTTTCGATAACCGTTTACAATTTTAGAGTCATTACAACTTGAAAGAACAGTTAGCGCATGTTCTTATTGTAGGGTATACAAACCAAATTATTTAAAAAACATGGTAGCTCTTTCTTGTAAATATTTATTCTCCCAGGCATAATCTCTGCTTTACATACACATATCTGCTTCCTGGTAAATTCATCCAAGCTAAAAATAAGTATTTTGTCAAACTCCCGGTAAATAACATAATACAAACTGCTTTCATTCACTCAAATTTATTTCGTTAAGAAATTGAAGTTCTTCACTAGTAAAATCATTGAAAGAGTTCTTACTTTGGAAGAGAACTCTGTCCACACAAAACAATTCTTCCAGTGACTCAAAACCCATATCTACCCTAGTCCTGTGTGACCAAAGTCCCAAATTCTCTAAAACGCAGACCTGGATGACTCAACACCCATAATTTCTACGGATTGAATGACCCGAGACCCATATCTTCCTATTACAGAATTGGACGACCCGATCCCTTTACCCTCTCATCACAGACCTGGATTACCGGAGACCCAAACCCTCCCATCACACCTGGACAATGCGGAAGAAGTCACGCAGGTTAAAGATGTAATGTGAGCGTGATGGAGTTGGTAGGAGGTTGGCAATGGCAGCTCGGTACACCGCTAGCGAGCCCGTCACCATTTCTTCAATACACGCGTCAAACATCTTACTGAACCCGCGGGTGTCCAGGTGCCATAGCAGGATCTGAAAGCAGCAGCAGTTATAAAGTTATCATTCTTTGGATGAAATTACTTCCAGGAGAATGGGCACCCAACATGTAAAATTGTAGAGAATGTCATTCGGAATGGTAAAAACGAATTTTTGGAGAATGCTTCGGCTGAAAGTATTTTAAAATTAGGAAATGTTATTTCCAGATGAAAATTGGGTAAGTTTTATTGCAAAATATATTTTGTCTGTAGATTTCGTGTTTCATCAAAGCATGGTAAAAAAAGAATGAAATAATTGAGGATCTTTGACAATTTTTTTTAAATGCTGGACAGCAAATTTTGACTACGTTTTTTTCTCAAGATCTCTCACAGAAAAAAATATTCTCAACAGGAGTTTGGCAAATAATTAAATAAAAATTAAAAATCTTGCACACGTGACAATTAATGAATCTATTTTTTCAAATCAATTCTCACATTGCACTGAATGTAAAATCCATGCAACTGTTCAACAATATTTCATGTATGGCTGCGTGTTTTTTTAAAGATTACTTAAAGGTCCAACTGAGCTCCCACTTTTAAAATCAGTTGTTAAATACTCAATGGAAAAACAAGCCTACAAATGCCTTTCACTTGCAGCCCCGACCTGAGCTTAGAGGTACTAATGGACGCTGCTCAACTTGGAGCAAACAGTTCTGGTGGCAAAATTCGGGCCGTGTTTGCCTTTAAATCCTCAATACTTCATCCTGGAGCTTACGATGGATCAGTAAATGCTGCAGAGCCGAGACGTAAAGTTCGTCTCCTTGGAATTTATATTGTGAGGAATGAAGTGATGTTGATGCTATAACAAACCTGACAATAATACGTTGAAAAAATAGAACTGCACTCCAGGGATTGAAAAATGAGTTTCGCTCTTCACATTATGACTTAAGTAGAAATAAAATGAAAAACTTAAGGAATAAAATATTAACGTGCCACTTATATCACGTACTATGCATAATAAATTCCTACGAGGACGTCCAAAGAATCAAAATTACAGGCTTGAAAAAGCTCCAAAATTCTTGAAAAGTTCGTCCAAGCCGTCCGAAATGCTGAGTGAGTATAAGGGGTGGCATCGTACCACCTACGTTGTCAACTTTACATTGCATGTCACAACTCAAGATGTAACTTTTCCAGGCGTGACAACACTTAGGACACAACTCTTCACGCATGAGTTCTCTCACCTTGGAGTAGATGGTCCTGATGTTGTGGTCGGTAAACTCATTGATGGCGATGACGTTGAAGTGTCGTAGAAGTCGAGGAGGTAGCGCCAGTCGGGCTGTCTCACGTATTGTCATTGCACATACTAACTGCACAACAACCGAGGTATGAAACTCTTCGATATTTGCACGCTTACTCTGAGAGCTTCAATTTATCGACATAATTTAAATAGTAGTTACTATTTCGTTCATTGGCAGCGGCGCAGTGGTAAAGCGACCTTGTATGCTGACTACCTGGTGATTCGTACAAAGACTGCTCAGCTTTTGGGGACTTGAGAAGTGGCGGGTTGAAACCTACAACTTATATATATTTTATCAAACTATGGCCATTGAAAGCGCTACAAGGAAAATACTATAAATGCACCTTTTCAGTACATTATCTCACCGTTATCTTAAATATATGTACTCAGACCAGCAACGGGTAATTTTACATATCCAATAATCGTCATTATCGCCAGCCTGACAATCGCCACTTTCTCAAACCCAGCAACGCACGCAATCTAAACCAGAGACAATTTTACGAGTGTTTTTTCAATACACAGAGGATTTCTAACTGGCCGAAGGTTTGCAGCCCAGCATCTGCAGCTCTGTCAACACCAATGTTACATTATGCACATTTCTGCTTGAAAATACAAGAAGCAAAAATTGATTGAGATCCAGAAGAGCAAAAGTATTGTTCCCAGATTTAGAGCACAGATATGGCTCTCAGAGCAAGAGAACAGATAGCCCATAGATTAAAAATGGGGCAAGGAAAAATTTCGGTCAATCATAAAGCGACAAAAATTGTCTTTGAATCGATCAGTTTTTTCAAAAAATTACCATATCAGGAAATATACTCATGGCCAAAAATATTTGTTGCAAGTCACGGATCAGTGTAAATAAAAAAAACATGTTTTCGATAGAATAGAAGCATACAATTGAAAAATCTGCAATATAGCATTGCTCAGTTATTACACAGAGTTCTTTGAAACAAAATATTTAAGGAACATTTGTTGTGTTCTGGTGCGAATTCAATCTAACATTGACGTTTAACAAATTCATCATGACTAAGATTTTTTTTAAATAAAAATGTTTCATATTCTATCGAACTAAAACTATGCATTAAACTACTTCAGAGGGTAACGAAGCCTGCAACTTCAGGTAACATAGCAGAAATAAGAGCTAAAAAAAATTCAAGTAGATTTAGTTTCCGCCGTAAAAAAAGAAAAGAAAGGAAGTTAGCAAAAGTTTGATGTGAGAGCTTCAGTAAATTCCACAATAAACACAAGTGATGAGTGATGCAAACAACAGAGCAGTTAGTGATGAGCGATGTACACAGTGGAACAATTAGTGATGATCAACGCAGACGTCGGAACAATTCACCGAAAGTTTCAAGCTGTGATTATCAAGACCGAACCATCAGTAAGGCATCTACTTTGGACTGAAGAATTTGGAGTAGAAACATTTTTAAAATGAATAATAGAACTAAAATGATTCAGAAAAAATCATATTCATTCTCTGCTTGATTTTATTTAAACGTTTCAAACGCAAAACATTTCTTTAATAAATTTTAGTCACCGCGTTCATTTTGAAATCTTCTCCTGCACCTGAATGTCTTCCAGACGTAGAGCGTTGACTTCTTTCTTGACGTCGTACCAAGTGGCATAGTCCAGCATCTGACGGAGGAGCTCCAGTGGTGGGTACGCCCCATGGATATCAGCTTGAGGAAGGTTCAGGTCATCCACGAACATCACGCACTTCTTACCAATGGGTGGACCGAACACACCTGTCAGTCAAACATGTCATACGAACACACCTGTCAGTCAAACATGTCATGCGAACACACCTGTCAGTCAAACATGTCATACGAACACACCTGTCAGTCAAACATGTCGTACGAACACACCTGTCTGTCAAACATGTCATACGAACACACCCGTCAGTCAAACATGTCATACGAACACACCTGTCAGTCAAACATGTCATGCAAACACACCTGTCAGTCAAACACAATATGAGTGTATGTTCCGAGCCTTTGAAGTGATTAAGATGTTTGGCGTATTATTATTTACATAACTGTGTAATGTAAACGTATAATTATTTTAATATGTGATTATTTTGAAAACATTGTTTAACGTTTAATCGTCTATAAACAGTGCTATCGTATTGCTATTTAGATTTAAGCTAAAATGAAGCGTTGAATAAAAACACTTTTTTGGCAGTTTCATGGCTGGAAAAGAGGAATCAAAATGGACAGGAGAAAATGGCTGACAATCTTCGTTTCAGTGCTTGTGCGCGATATCTACAGCCCACTTTCAACACACTTGTAATATATTTATTTAGTTCATTTTGTGAAAATGTGGTCTGTAGAATAGCGTGAGTAGGAGCATAAACTAAAAAAAATGTAAAGGCATACATTGGTCGTTCTCAAATAATCCTCCTTGAAAAAATGAACTGTGTTTAACAAACGAAACAAATCATAGAAAAAACAAAAAAGGAGGCACATTCTCATCTAATACAGTAGCTATAAATGACTGACTTTAAAGGCAAAGAAAATCACGAGCCAACGCGAGTAATATTAATAAACTGTTCTGCCTTCGAGGGTGTTTTTCGAGGCATCAAATGTAACTCAAAATACGAGAATGGCTTTTACGAACGATTCTCAGGTAAGTTTTTTCGCTTAACCTATTTATATATTTTACCATCATTTACATCAATTGGTTCAGTTGTATTTGTAACACTGATTAAAGAAAATGGAATCAGTTTAATATATTAACTCCTTTGAATTACTCCGCGTCTCCCAGGTCATGGACATGCTATTATAAGTAGTTCAAATATGCTGAACTTTCATTCGATTATTTTGAACACTCGGTAGACCCCGCTTGATAGTTTATTTCAAGAGGCTATGACATTTAATTTGTATGTTGTTACGCGTGGCCTTGCCTTTTTTCCTCTTGTCAAGAGCACCCATGACGAGTTCCTGTACGTGTGAGGTGGTTGAGTGGGCAGAGAAGCTCAGCTGCAGCGGCTTGAAAGCGTCCGACTTCAGGCGGTTCATCAGAAAATTCTGCACGAGCAAACAACGTATCAAATTTAGCATTAAATATGATTATCAGAAAAGGATAAGAAAATTTGCCATGGGGGAAATAGTGCACTAGAAATTCTGTGGAAATGAAAAGTTGAATAAGCATGTTTTTCACCTCCATATGGGACTCAATATGTCGCGTTCGAACTTCTTATTTGCCTCACATGGTCGAGTATCCCTACGGTCTTAAGTGGTGTCATTTAGCACTAGTAAGGTAGAATAATACAATAAGCTACGTTATTTATGACAGTAGGAAGAAAATCTCTTCATGCATAGAATTATCTGCTCAACTAAAAGGGAGCGTAATTCTTTGAAAAAAGATTATGGTGACTGCCGATCGAATTTCATCAGAGTAGGAAAAATATGATGTCTTAATCAAGGTATACAACGACGGTACAAAACGAGTAGAAACTGTTACCAGCAAACTAGTGCATCCGCTCACCAGCATCGACAGAGATCTGTATCTTCTTCGATTGAAATTATGAACTTTTGCATACTCGATATCATTACTTTGTCCATGGTTAACTGGCGAGAGCAGGGAGATGTAAGAACTGACAAACCCTACTATATGAGCACGCACTTTACTGCTCACATGTACTCAAAACGAGTAGCACATTGACCATGTAAGCTCTCATCGTTGTACATAGTCCTGCCACTCACCGTGATGTATTGTCTTGTCACTCACCGTGATGTACATAGTCATGCCACTCACCGTGATGTACATAGTCTTGCCACTCACCGTGATGTACATAGTCATGCCACTCACCGTGATGTACATAGTCATGCCACTCACCGTGATGTACATAGTCATGCCACTCACCGTGATGTACATAGTCTTGCCTGTAGCAGGGGGTCCCACCACCAGTAGCGGCACGGCGGACTGGGTGAGTAGGAGCTGCAGGAGGGCACTCATGCGTACTGTCTCCACGGTTGGCACCAGGATCTCGTGAGGAGCAGCGTCCCGGGGAATAGACGAAGCATTCGCCAGGTCCTCGCTCCATTTCTGCCAGTATCCCCTGCCCTGGTATACGAGGTGGAGGAGAAGTCAGGGCAAGTGTCATTAACCCAGTGGTTCCCAAACTTTTTGTGATCAAGTACCACTTGGAGGTTCCGTACAGTCGCCGCGTACCACCTGGTTCCAGAGAAACTAAATTCGATCAAATATCACTTTATTTCCATAATTGTACAAGTAGAACACGCAAATCAACTAAGATTTGCTAACTACAGATCGTTGCCAGATTACCCTATGTTAGGCAGTAAACATTTTGTGAAGTAAAATACAACAAAATAAAAATTGTTCATGACCCCGAAAGTGTTCGCGTACCACCTGGAAGGCCCTCGCGTACCACTAGTGGTACGCGTACCACTAGTGGTACGCGTACCACAGATTGGGAACCACTGCATTAACCCTGAACAGCCCAAATTAATTTATAGTTGACAGAGTTTTGTGCCTTGTAGCGCTGTGACAGAATAATGCGCGCCTTCAGCTAAACAATACCGCGATCAAACGACAATTGAACGTGTAAGAAACGAGCCAAGACATAATTTTCAATCTGTTCGTTGCTGTAGTTTGCTTAATTTTAATTTAAAACTGAAGGGACATGTATAACATGTGGACGGTTAAGGGTTAAATTGAGAGGGGAATTCATCAGTTAAACAACTATTTTGATGTGTCACAAAGTGATTAAAGAGAACATCTTAATTTAAAACTAATTTCGACGTATCACTCGGTGTGTGTCGTAGCTGTGAAGGAATGTCGGTAATTACTGAAACGGGAAATGATAAACGTTTAGTTGAAAAATTATTAGCTAATTCTTTGGTAAATATCAGGAAAAGTCACGGTGTAGCCTGATATTTTTTTTACAGAACAAAATCACGTCCTGCGATGTTAAACAATCACAGGGAACCATTATTGCACAATTAGATACCAGTTAGCAAAAAATACTTGATTACCATCGAAAAAATATAATTATTGTAGTCAATAAAGAATTAACTCAATAGAACAACTGAATTTATAGTTAAAATTGCAATAATAGTGACTACTCGAAAATAAACTTTCTAATGCACATACAATACATTTTACTGATATATTAAACTACAAAATATGCTCTGTGAATATGTCTCTATTCTCACAGTTGAAATTTATGAGCCTTTTTTTAATGGTGCATCTTTTTTTTAACTAAGAAGTAAATGTAAAACTAGTCAAACTCCCTCTTCATTTCTCATGAGGCGTATGAATATCAGGGCACGTGAGCGATGTTGTCACTATTCCAGGATACATGTGCGATGTTATCTCAATTCCAGGATACGTGTGCGATGTTCTCACAATTGCAGGATACGTGTGCGATGTTATCTCAATTCCAGGATACGTGTGCGATGTTATCACAATTCCAGGATACGAGTGCGATGTTATCACAATTCCAGGATACGAGTGCGATGTTATCACAATTCCAGGATACGAGTGCGATGTTATCACTATTCCAGGATACGTGTGCGATGTTATCACTATTCCAGGATACGAGTGCGATGTTATCACTATTCCAGGATACGTGTGCGATGTTATCACTATTCCAGGGTACGTGTGCGATGTTATCACAATTCCAGGGTACGAGTGCGATGTTATCACAAGGGACAGCAAGACACTCACCTCCTTAACAAACCTGTAGTCGAACACAGTGCCTTCGTCCGGGATGGGGAGCTGGTACTCGTGAGGAGGATCTATCACCTTCGACAACCCGTACCTGAGGTTGTCCAGCGAGTTTAGTACATGCAGTTATAATTGTAGGGGATTATGTGAAATAGGGATTTTAGTACGCATAAGCTGTACGCAGGTAATGTGTAGAAAAAACAAGAAAAAATGTCAATACATGAAGAGGTAAGTTAGGAGTAGTATTTCCTAGACAAGTCAGTATCAATGCTTCCTAGAAAAAATTTGTCGACACTCACCATACCAACCTCGTTCTCATCTTTTTCTTTAGCACTTCAACATCTCACAATGCTATCAAACTAATCGCAAATATTCTGTGGTTACTCTGTTTGTGATTTCTGTCTAAAAAATATTATTAAGGAAAGCATGAAATACCTTAACTGCTTACTCGTCTCCGCGAAACCAAAGACATTGACTGCTAAAAAAAATACCTAATTTAATTGTTGGCCCAGATGATCGATCCAAACTGATATTCAAAATTGGGATTCACATAAACTACAATTTTTTATTATAATGCCATACTTTTTGGTTGACTCCTCCGACGGGGGACCTTGGAACAGCTCGCGGAGCAGGACATCGAACAGCGCCCTGCTAGGCTCGTTGAGAGCACCTCCCAAAGACCAGATCACAGAAAACAGGAAGATGCTCTGCAAAGAAACACTTCATGCTTCACGAATAACAGTATATACATTAGTATTTAATATTAAGGTTCTGCATGTACGCGGTGCAGCAACATAACTTCTTTTTTTAAAAGGAACTTCCTCTGATAAAAGGATGTTATGTTGCTGCATCCTGTAGATGAGAAAAATTGATTAAACCATCTTCTAGATAGTCGTTGTGTTGCGTGCTGTTGTGCTTTGATTGTATTCTGAATGGTTAGAAGTTATTAGAGGGACTAAACAAATAATCATAAATATGAAGTTGAATTTACAGTCGCTTCATTAAAAAATTTACAAACTCTGCGGAATTTTCAGCTAGTTTCACGTGTTAGCAAACAACACTATTTTATCAAAGAAATGTGCTGAACGAAAAGAATTTTCATATTTCCCAGGAGTAAATTTAGATTGATTATTTAAGCTACAGGTTAAGACACCAAAAAAATCTATAAAGAATTACAATGAAAATAACTGTTGTGATAAAAGAGAGCAAGTATCTACAAACACGAATAAAAATACCAGCGATACATGAATAGTGACATTTTTTTAATGATATTATCTTGACTCATTTTCCCTATAATTCTTGTGAGAAATTATGTGAGAAATTGTTTAGTAATTTTGAAAAAAAATGGTTGCACCTAATTTCGAAAAAATATAGCAAATTAAAAGCATATCGACAACGTGACCTCTGTAAAGGTGCTGTACCTCGAGATGTGCCCTGATGTCAGTCTCTGGATGATGCTTCGTGTACGCAGGATCTTCGAACTCTCCTTTGAAGCAGTCGAAGAGATTCATGAGCGACCGCACCAGATTTAAATCTGTGGTTGGAGAGACATCCTTCTCGATGTAGGACTCGCTTCTCTCTAGCTTAAACCAGAGAAGATGTCGTCGTACGAAAGCCAGGAGTGGCGGCACAAACCGGTGGAAAAGTGCCGTCAAGACTGCTTTGTGAGTGTTGGTGAGGGTCTGAGGGAGGTTCGCGAGCCACGACTCGACGAGTGGCTTCCATCCCAGCGCCATCGGCTCCATGTACACCATGCCACACCGAGACACCTGCATCGTGGAATAGAGAAATAGATTGTCTAAATTCTGCAAAATCCTTATTGTATTATATTCAGTTTTTGTGAAAATAAGTCATCGGTCAAAGATATTCCGTTTGGAATGGGATGATTGTAAGAAATACAAAACGCTTCACAGAAAAAGAAACTCGTCAACATGATGTAAACGGTTTGTCCTGAGTGCGCAGAAACAATACGCTGTATAAGTATTGCAGACCAGAATGTCGGTGCAGGCAGGAATGCATCTTTATTGACCTACAAACGTTCGACTACTCGAATTTCTCCTTGAACTTTGTACGCCTCTACAGACTTGACGCGTAGTTACGAATAAAAGTACGTTAGTGGATGATGAGGAAAACTTATTTAGAAGTTTGTTGATGAGCACATCAATTTTGTGATATTAGAAGAGACATAAATCCAACAACTTTGGCAGCAGCTCTGAGATTAAGGAAGGTCATCTCGTTTCAACAAAAAAATAAATGAAGGAAATATAAAGGGCCTCTTTGCAGTTGTTTAAATATCGAAGCCGCAACTGGCCCGAAATGTAGAAGGAAAAAATAAAAATGTTCAATAACTCACTACTCAAAACCCACGACAAAGTGTCACTAACATTGCTGCTGAAACTAGTACACTGAGGAATGCTACGTTGTTTTTGTTTGTTTTGTTGTTTGTTTGATAGATGCCGACTACAATAGAATATAGGACACACTCGTAAGAGAAGCTCGAAACTTCTTCACATCATCGAGTCTTGATACGCAGCGAAAAAACTAAACGACAATTCTCCTCAGTGCAGCACTTTCCTAGATATAAGCACTTTAGGGTTTTAAAAATCGTAAAAAAATAATTTTCATATTAAGTTTCAGAAAGAATAGGATGGTAAGAAGAGAAGAATTTTCATAAAACAGAATCACTATCTATCGATCCTTAGCATCAAATTTACACAAAACGTCCGACACAGAAAAAAACTGTGGAGAAAAATCCACATGAGAATCATCCTATCGTTCGACTCTAACTCCAGAATAAAGTGAGGATGTGAATGTACAGTAACTCTACACGGAAATCTTTCAGCCGTTCAAGTCCAGCTCTAAAATATGGCGCGTATGTAAACACAAACCGTAGCTGGCGATGCCTTCTCGAGATGTTCCACTTCGAAGATGATGTTGGTTGTGGACGAGAGGCAAATGATTTCCCCTGACATGAGGCAAAGCTTTTTGTTGTCGTCCAGGACAGAGTTGATGTTTTCAATCCAGACGCTGTCGACTGGCCCATCGAGAACGAGCCATTTTCTGAAAATGCAACACTTGAAAGCGCCAGCGGAAATATCGTTCAACAACACTGATAGTTTTATCCACAAAATTATATTGATTTAAATAAAGACAAATCGTAATCTAAGCTGACAAAAAAGTTCTCTTTGTAGTGAACAAAATGTTGCTTCATCTTAGTTTTTATCATGAGTCGTATCAAATGATTGATGGCTCGATTTACCCTTCAACTTATTGTCATAATAAAATATTTTAGCTCACAAATAGAACAGTAGTTTTTTGCAATAGTGTCAAATGTAGGCTTTTAACATTTCAATAAAATAACGACAATTATTTGGTTGAAATAATATTTTTAGCGTGGAGTAAGAAATTTTCTATCAGCATATGTGAAGTGATTGATAAGAATTGAACAATTCTCCTCCTTAAGATGTTCCCTATTTAAATTAAAAATATTTAGCAAACTTTGGCTAAGATTCTGCGTGGTTTTGACGTTGGTACGAGAGTTATGGTAACACTACCTGTTCTAATATAGTCTCAGTTTCATAATTAGCCAAGAGAATGCATGCATTTGCAGAAAACATATTGCAGTCTCTCCAATATGCTGAGTTGTCTCATGTAAAGAAAACTCTATTTATGAAACGAGATATTAAATTGAATAAACTAGATAACGGCAGAAACCTAACCTGAAGAGTCTACTCGTAAAATTCAAACGAGATAGCTGGGTAATTTGTTCACGAGTATCATGTTGTACAAACATGTCTGTCTAAAACTGTAGTATAATTCAATCGCAACTCGTTGAAAGATAAAAATGCAAAGCCTCTTCTTGTGTTACAGCTCTTATTGCATTGCAGTCTTTCTGACATTACTAGAATATTAGCAGCACATATTGCTGAAATTATTTATGTATTTCAGATAGTGTATGGGGTTAGTGTGCAGCATACGCAACAAATTTGATTTGTTTAAAACAACGTGTATGAAGTATATTAAGGAAAGCCTGCAGATATAGAAGATATTCAATATATGGAGAACGTCGGACCAACAATTAATAAGATACATAGGTGAGAACATTTAGTTAAGTTCACAAGTGAGAAGAACATTTAATAAGGCATAGAGATGAACAGAACACGAGACCTGTCAGAGGATGAAGACATAGCAAACTTTCTGAAGAGTACAGCCAGCACTCCGTCACTCCATTCATGGGTCACTGGGTCGAACTGACCGTAGAGCTGGCCAAGAGTCACAGACTTTGGATTGATCACTCCCACCTGCACCTTCTCTTCGCCTTCGTCCTGGTAGAAAATTGCGAAAGTGAATTGTAAAACTCTAAGCTCGTAATTTTATTGTTGTAGCGTTTCATTTCCTTCAGGTGAAGTGAACTAACCTGAACAAAAATATGATGTTTATTTACACAGTTCACATAATTTATGTTCATGAAAGTAAAGGTGAGTACAGACCAAGCACCTCAACATAGAGAGAAAATAAAGTGACCCTAAACTTACTTGCATTGATTTACCTCAACTTAAATGAAAATCTATCGAAGGAGTCATTAATTTCGTTTGCTGTAAAGTGGCGTCATTGTATTGTAACTTATAGCTTTGATTTTTTCACAAAACCAATGAGGAAAATAAAACATTCCTTTTTAGCACTGTGTATTAAATTTCAACTTCCCTTCTGCTCGTATTACAGGGATAAATTGTTTCCTTTAAGCTAATACAAGCATATTTATGGCCATTTATGGCTAAGCTTACTTGTAGCAAACACGTGAAGAGCACATACACTCGGTAATATAGGTAGCTCCTGGTTTGAAGAAGTCAACGTCATTTGGGGAAAATTTTGAAGCAAAATAAATAAAAAACATAAATTACCGATGCGTGAATAGAAAAGTAATAATTTTTAATTTGAAAGAAGCCTCACCCTTGCATTCATGGAGGCGAGTGCCTTGGCCAGGACTCTGAGACCACAGGATTTGCCCCCGATTGGGTTGCCGACTATCATGAAGCCGTGACGAACCTTCATTGTCTCGTAAATCTGCTGGATCTTGCCAACGAAGTAGTCGTTAATACGAAGACCCATTTCTGAACACGCCTGCGAATGAAAAAAATGAAGGAAAGAAGTCCCCAATCAATATACAAAACAAAGCTAAGGAGCCTTCTCCATGTCCTAGGATTTTTCCATCTGACGAACCCAATAATACAATCTTAATACTTCACGTGTAGCCTCTCTGATACGCGGTGCAGATCTGAACTGGACTTACTAGGGCATGTTGGAATTCAGACTACGCAACAGCTTACTATTTAGTACTCTGGCTTTGAGGAGTACTAGTTTTTAACTCACGGACATAAATCTACCATCTGAAGAGAACGCTACATTTTAATGAGACTCTGACGGGGACTAACACTGTAAACCCGCACTTCCAAAGGCTAGTGTGCTTGTAAATACAGATATGGACAACCAAGAGCACAATGCTCAGTATTTTTCCGGTAACTGTAACAAAAATAAGAAAACTCAGATCAAAATAAAATGTGCAACAATCTTAGGCCCTCATAACCATTACTTGAGTTTTACATCCTGATGAATATCCTGTACAATCTGGCTTCGTGAAAGAATTAAAGTTAACAAACCACAGAATTTCCATAGAATTTTTCAGCCCAGTTTTAAGACCGCACAACACCTCGCTACAACGCATGCTTCACAGGTCTTAAGATTCACAGCAAAACATTTGTACCACAAAAAATTCTGACACGGAATGCAATTCTACCCATTTCCACCAAAATACTTTTCAAAGTAGTAATCAACTCATTAATGCCGACTGAATAGTTAACTTGCCACATCAGAAAAGACAATTTCAATACTGTGAAGGTTATCATTAGAAATGAAAGGCAACTGCATCAAGGCAAGTACTGAACGTGTTCAGAACAAGTTACAACATCCTGCTATGTTTCTTTCGATACTGTATTGAAATTATATTACGTTTTTGACGTGATGAGTTGACTTACCAGTCGCTATTAATGGGTTACACCATCGTATGGACTGCAGAAATACACAGCAGTAAATGCACAGCATAACGAACGTGAACTCCAAGTTAACTTCGTCTAACGGACGTTTCAAAACTCGCAGTCGTTTACAGGCCTCTTTGATAAATGACGAAAACTTACAGAAAATATTACTGTTAGAAAATCTAGGAAGTCACACCTCTTTAATGGCCCGATGCAGGTTGCTGTAGTCGGGCTCTGGCAGCACCACATCTCTGAACAAGTCACTGATGATTCCCTGCCACACACATGGATGTCATTATTCACAAATGTAAAGTCCTATGTTTATGAAAATATATAATCAGTTGAATAAAATAGACAATAGTTTCATGGTAACAAAAGACTACGCGTTTAGGATACTACATATACATTAGGATACTATACATGTACAAATGTTTTATAATTTATATATTATAATTTCATTAGAATATCTGATCATTTAATAAAAATAGAATTATTTTGTGTAAATAGGTTATATAATAATTTAAAGAGAGCATATAAACCTTTCAATATAATTGAGCGATTTTTGAATGAGAATATATAAATATTGAAAGTCATGCAGGAGTATTTCAAAAAAATGTAGGAGCATTTCAAGAGAATGTAGGAGCATTTCAAGGGAATGCCAGATTATTCTGGGAAAATATACTCGCACGATCACATCAAAACAATGACTGATCAAGAAACTATATAAGATCATTAGATCAGTGCTGAAGAAATTATTCGAAATATAGGAATCATTCGACATTATTTCGCGATACAAAATGAACAAGGCCTATCTTAATCCAAAGACCAGTTCCAGATAAAACTATATATATAAACAAATACTACTTATTTATTGATTAGAAACCAGAGATATTTCTCAAGATTACTTATCGTGATATAACGACGTGGACAGACATTGTCTGTTTAGCCTGAACGGAGAACAAAATGAACGAAAGTGTCGAATGGTCCCCAAACCACGCTGCAGGGTACCTCTCTTTTGATAAACCTAAACAAAATACGAATTCTTGAACCACAATAGTGGCAATTTCAGGACAGTATCTAGGAGCTTGAAAACAAGTATCTGACATTTTCAAGTTTTAGTTCACACGCACCTCAAATAAAGGCAAATCGTGGGCCAGAAACTTTGGTTGATTGACGTCCTTGATTGACCTGCAAGTTAGAAACACATGTAATAAGTTGGACTAAGAGTGAGAATTGCTTCTATTGAAAAGTTTATACAACCATGAGATTATGTAAAAACTTTTCTTTGTCTAAAAAAGTTGTTTGTAAAATCTAGGCGACCTGAAAGATGATGTGGCTCGTGAGGAGACATCCGTCTTGATCTATGTCCATGTAAATCATTGCTATCTTAACAATGTCAATTGTACGAAGACTAAAGTTGATGTCGTGAGTATCCAAGTCTTTGGCAATGCAATTCAACACAACTCTTGGATTCATATTAACCTCGCGTCATAATTTACGTGCAGCTCTTGGTGACAATTTCGATAGCCTTCCACACCCACGCAAAGTCGCTGTCGTTCCGAACTCTTTAAACTTCTTAATATATTACAGGT
>VCRD01001064.1:92225-118638 GCA_006783055.1 Trinorchestia longiramus | reverse complement strand
AAAATACTCTAGTAAATAAATATTCCACAATGCTCTGTACATGAAATAACTTGTGAATTTCTTATAAAAACATGAATCGATACCTTTGACACGGAGTTTTTTATTGAAGGAGTATTTTTGTCAATTAATTTCTTGCATAATATTCCTGTTAAATTAGTTAGATTAAATTTGTCGCTCTGAAAACTGAGTTTTAAATACCTTTTCATATACTCGACAACACAAAGAGTTTAGAACCATACGAACATAGAATTTTAAGAAATGGCTAAGAGAATCGAATAGTGGTGGGTGTACGAATAATTTGGTCGCTAACTGTAGGTAACAGTAACTGTTTCACACAAAACCATTTCATCTTAAGTTGCAGTCTACGATGGTACCAAAAAGGATCACTCATCAAGTGGCTGGCTACTGTACATAGTACTATAAAAACCAGCTAACAAGGTACCATCCTCAATACCACCATGAAGGACGGGCCACTCTACAAGCTGCTGCCTACAGTAGTCTTACGAAAGACCACTCGACAAGTAACTGACTATGGTGGTACCACACCAAAACACCACACTACAATACCAGTACTGCACTATAATACCACACCACAACACCAGTTCTGCACTACAACACCACACTACAATACCAGTACTGCACTATAATACCACACCACACCACCAGTACCACACTACAACACCATGCTACAATACCAGTACTGCACCATAACACCACACCACACCAGCAGTACCACACTGAAGTACCATACTACAATACCAGTACTGCACTATAATACCCCACCACAACACCAGTTCTGCACTACAACACCACACTACACCACCAGTACCACACTGAAGCACCATACTACAATACCAGTACTGCACTACAACACCACACCACCAGTCACAATACAGTACCATACTACAACACCAGTACTGCACTACAACACCACACCACCAGTACCACACTACAGTACCATACTACAATACCAGTACTGCATTACAACACCACAACACCAGTACTGCACTACAGTACCATACTACAACACTAACACCACAGTACAACACCTGAGCACCAGCACAGCTTCCTCTGCTTCTGGGTACCGCAGCTTCAGTGAACCAGCTGCCATCAGCACCGCCTTCACCGTCCGCATGCCTGCACCCAACAGTTTCACCGCCTTCAGTTTTCCTTTACTTCGATTATGAATGCACACATTAACCAGTCGATATAAAAAGTCAACAAACAAACTCTATAAATGCACTGAAGGGATTGTTTTGAGTACATACATTGGTTTACAAATGATCTGTTAACAATTCATTCTATGATTTGGATACCAAATCAGTCGTGACAATACGGACCAATCTCAGATGGAAGCATTTTTAACGGTTTTATAAATCGCTCTATTTTTCAGCTGTACACGCAAGTCGCTGCAGAAGTTTACTGGCTAGTTTCTTACGACAGAAGGTAAGTAATGTTTTCGCAATTCACAAAGACCTGTTTCTATACCTCTTCATTTCTAACGTTTCTTTGTTATTCAATTTGCTAACTTTGAATCGCATTAAAAACTACACAAAGGACTCAACATTTTTATCAATGAAAGATGCACTAAACTTGTGGTACAGTATTGAATAATGTTTCCCTGATTCGCATACAAGATCATTTTGGTCAGATCTTAGTTTCTTGCCGTTCTTTTTGTTACTTCTGTTGTTTGCCAATTATGTCATCTTCTGTGCCTGGATCTTCATCCTTGCTAACATCCGTTTTCATAGTCTCTATGCAAGAGTAAGTAAGGCGAATTTACTAAACTGGGAACAGGTTAACAAAGATGTTTTTCTATTTGGAAACACTGAGCTGTTTGACCATCAAACTAAAATGATCTGTCTTACCTAGCAAAGTTATAACCCTTAAATATTATAATTTTAGTTTATCAACTTCATCAGTTTTCAAACAGACCTCAATGAACAAAATAGTGTTCTTCTCCTCCGACACAGAGACCAATAATTACTTTCGGTATAAATTTATTTTAGTGAATTTACCTCTGTTAATTAATTCTTCTGTTGTTCAGTGACTTTCTGATCTCAAAATTTGTTACACATTCTATTCCTCCTCATCAAATTCGCCGCAGTTGTTGACGTATCGTCTGGGAATTAATTATTATGAAGAAGGTAATCCAAACATTACAAACCATAACCTCTTACCGTTTGTTGCAAGTTCTATTATACTTGTAATATTTCAGCCAACACTTGAAGTGAAAACTGTAGAACAACAAAACAGCTCACCGTAGTCGTAGTGCGGCTGTGCCGATAGCTGCTCTGAGCAGAGACGGTAGGTTGCTGTTATTTTACGCGCCATGGCCCGCGCATTCACGAACCCAAACGCGTACAACGAAATTTCGGCGATGAGGCCGTAGTTTGGAACCATCATCGCCACCGAACGAAACAGCGCCTAGTAATCGTAAGAATATAGAATGAAGTCCTTTAAAAGTTCTGTTTGAGGGTCTACTTTGTTAACAATGACAACCATGGAAAATTCATTGAACAGCTTTCCTACATTTATTCCGTAAGGTTACAAATATTCTAAGCACATGTTTCCGGTACTTGATTGGAGTGTATCGCTAGAACTGCAGAAGTGCCTCTCAGGAGTAGTTAATAGCTCCAAAAGAACTCCGAGACGTCGTAACTTGTCTTAAATAGTTTTTGTGAATGAATTTTAATTTTTTCTTGATCATAATCATAGAGTATAGGCACCTAAGCAATAAAAAACTTTCTGCAGGAATTAAATTGGACTCTGCATTTTTTTTTCTTGTAGGGGCTACACTCTCGGGACACACAAGACAGGCCACACTCAGGCTACACTCGGGCTACAGTAGGTCACATTCAGGTTACAGCAGACCACACACATGCTACAGCAGACCACACACATGCTACAGCAGACCACACACATGCTACAGCAGACCACACACATGCTACAGCAGACCACACACAGGCTATAACAGGCCACACACAGGCTACAGCAGACCACACACAGGCTATAACAGGCCACACACAGGCTACAACAGGCCACACACAGGCTACAGCAGGTCGTTCACACGACCTTCACCTTGAGGTTGTCAGGGAGCTCGGAACGGCCTGCGTAGCCCGGGTTCATGGTGATGAAGATAGCACAAGTGGGATCAAGTTTCACCTGAAACACAAAAATACACAAAATATTCACACTATCAATGCTCAGCATGAACAATAAAGAGTAAAGCGTAATTAACATTAGTGGAGGCGGCTTGAAATTAAAAATGTTCGTTAAATGTTCAGTGAAGTCAACAATACTGCTTCAATGATAGTGCGATGTTCTAGTATAGTTAAAATATGTGGCACATATTTCTACCAGCGTAGAAAAACACGCCATATTAAAGCAGTGCTATTGATTTTATTTGTTTTTTAACGAGTTTTACATTTAGAACAGCAGACGCTAATAGGTTAGAACGTCCTAAAACTCAAATTTGTTTAATAATAAAGTTTATTAAAACGAGTGAAATTATTTCACTATATGAACTGCATGAGGGTACCAAAGCATTACAAGCAAACACATGTGTTCTAAAAAATCCATACTTCTCTCAAATTGAGACTAATTGCTAAAATTTTAAGTCCGAATCAAAATCTTTACTTAACTAGAGAGATAAGTTTTCGAAGATTATAAAGCTTTTAAGATAGCATTTTTAAGATTACTTCTATCTTGCATGATACATTCTTCACATTTCTTTTCCCTGCTGCTCATGATATCTTGCAAATTAGCACAAGCAATGTTGCAAATTTCAATTCTAATGTTATTTATGAGTCCTCTAATATTTCTTAGTTCATTTTGGTACGATTTTCCTTTCCGAAGACCCCACATGAAAAAAGTAGGCGGAGTAAGTCCAGTGATCGAGCAGACCATTCAATGTCACCAAACTTTGAAATTACCCTGTTAGGAAATTGTTGCTGCAACCTACTGATGTTTTTTTGCAGTATGAGTTGTAGCTCCATCTTGCTGGGACCATCACATATTCTTGTTATTTTCACAAGTTTGTGGGATAAAAAAGTCATAAATCATTGTGAAATATCCATCTGCACTTCATGTAATGGCATTGCCAGGTTTGTCTTCAAAAAAGTAATGCCCAATAATCTACGAAGATTATGCTGGTGAGTGCGCAGTCTTACCTCAGTGCCGTGAAGCACGAGGGTCGGCATGGCTGCTTGGATGGCCCTCTGAAGACTAAGGATTTGCTGGGCCACCACCGACAAAACTTCCAACTCAATTCTGTTGAATTCGTCAAAACACGTCCATGCGCCACATGAGGCCAGACCCTATCGAGGATATAAATAAGAAAAAGTTGATTTTCACTCGTCGTAACTCTAACTAGTAACCAAGCATGTGGCGAAGTCACTGTATTAATTGATATGTGTTCAGGATGATAAGAAAATAAAAGATTGCTAATGCTGCATTAGATATTTGCCTCGTCAAAGTGGTGTATTCATTTAGAACAAGTTAATGCATGAACTCAATGGCATTTTGGAGTTGCAATATATATATAAAAAAACAAGACAGCTAGAGGAAAATGTAACACTAATGAACAAACTGTGTCTTCAATTGCATTAATGATTTTTCCCAACGTAGTCACGTCACTCAAAGATAACAGTTTTACAAAATTTAACCCACAAAAGGAAATTGAAAAGAGCAGCCCGAAAAATCTTTGTTCGTACTTTCAAGAACTTGGCCAGCGAGATGTAGTCGAGGCCGTCGGAGCAGTTGAAGACGACGCACTGCTTAGCTACAGCCTTCGCCAAGTCCTTTGACGTCTCCGTCTTGCCGGTGCCCGCTGGGCCTTCTGGAGCTCCTCCTGTTAGACATACATGTACATTGACTCAACTGTGACCACTAGGCTGAACCTAGGTGTAAAACATCCGAGTAAACCTTTATGTCAATTCGCTATACATGCCTGCTGTTTAAAATCTCTGTTTAGCACCATGTGGAATTTAACTTTATAATCCCCCTATGCAAGTTACCTATGCATACTACTTGTGCTAATTAACCCTGCATATTATATACCTTTTCGTACTATTTTAGTAGTATAATTGGGCACAAAAGTAGCAAAACGCTTGCGCAAACCCTCTTCATAAGCGGCTTGCGGATATCCATCAATGAAAATCCTTCGTGAAAGCAAAAAGTTCAAACCCCTGTGAAAGTCAAGATACATGCTCAAAAAATTGACTCAAAAAGTTGACAACAACACAGCTATTAAACTAAGATTTGAGGAATGCATGAATGGTTTGGAGTTCTTTGGGTTGTACTTCGAACGTAAATTGATATGATGCAGTACTTTAAATAACCTATTCAGAACCAATTGTGCAAAACAACAGCATCAATGACTGATCATTACTCTATTCAATTGCACCAACGTGATCGCTTCACCACTAATTTGTCTTGTATTTATAAAAATTACTCTTCCCTCATCAGTGCTGTGCTCATATATGACACCACAATCTCTGAACGTCAAATTTTATAGCAATTTTCATATATAACTCAAGTGGGCTACATCTTACAGCCAAGAGCTAGCTCAAACTTTTCAACACCATTTTTGCTGCTTTCATGATGAAATAATTAAGAAATACCTATTTTCACGTCGGAAAAATATTCCCTGTTGCCCAGTATTGTCAGTGCAAAAATTTTCACTGAAGAGGTCAGAACCCACCAAGATGAAGATTGAGTGCTTGCGTGAGGGTCCTGTAGCACCTGTCAGTAAGAGCTGTGATCACAAGCCTGCCTGTGTTGCCCAGGTACTCGTAGCCGTACGCCAGCTCTGCGTTGATCATCTGTACTTTGAGTACTGAGTTCTGTGGTGCAATCACAACGATATTAACCACGGCTAAACAAGATGAAAATTATTTGGCCAAAACCCATGATGGAAGAAACAGATGAGATCAGAGTTCAGGTAAATAGCAATAGAAACATTGAGAACGATAGACGTCAACGGTTATGAGTTTATATGCTTACAAAGGTTATAAGTCATATGCTTACCAAGGTTATGAGGTCATAGGGTTACGAAGGTTATAAGGTCATAGGCTTACAAATATTATAAAGTCATAGGCTTAGAAAGGTTGTAAGGTTATACGCTTACAAAGGTTATAAGGTCATAGGTTTACAAAGGTTATAAGGTCATAGGCTTACAAAGGTTATAAGGTCATAGGCTTACAAAGGTTATAAGGTCATAGGCTTACAAAGGTTATAAGGTCATAGGCTTACAAAGGTTATAAGGTCATAGGCTTACAAAGGTTATAAGGTCATAGGCTTACAAAGGTTATAAGGTCATAGGCTTACAACATTCATCGAGGTTTAGGTTTTAACAACTTGGAAGTTACTCACTTGCCAATAATAGCGCAACTGTGATAACCAAGTAAAGTCGTCCTCACTCGTTATTCGTTGTTTGAGCAGCTCGTCTTTCAAGACATCTCTGGAATGGACGTCCAGCACCACCAAAGCACCTAACCATGCAAAATGACATCAAAATTTTACCAGTTTGAGACAGTATGAAAGACTTTCAGCAGACTATGAAAATATATGGGAGAAATACCAAGCAATGAAGTGAACAGTAACAGCATAGATGATATTTTGGGGTAAATCGGTAAAGCGATGCTTTGGTTTGTAAAAAATAAATGGTGCGGTAATAAAGAAAATATTTATAGCACAACTAACTCCAACCACCTAGTCTTCCATCAGGCCTTACCAATCCATTTGCTGACGGTATGTTAGGCAGGTAAAAGGAATTTCGAGTAGTTCTATATCCTCTCTCTAGCTACCGAGGACATGCACTTGGAACAGATCCTCTCAAAGGAGTTTAAGAAGAATCCCGTGAGATCACGGTAATTCAATAAAATGCAGGATTAAAGAGTACTTGAAACAAAGAATCTGGATTTACAAAACACAACACCAAATTTGCCAGAAATACGGGACCCTGATTTACATAACACTTGTAAGCAGCATAACATCAAACACAGAATCTTTTTCTAGATCAATGAGAGTGATGGAAATGTGCCTCCTACGACGAAAAAATGTTTTGCCGATGTACTTTCTCAACTGCCCTCGATGAAAAAACATTATGTTCCGAAGACCAATATCGTATAAAAAAACATCGATTTGAATTTAGGAGCTCTTAGAGTAAGCATTATGCCCAAATTCAAAGCATTATGTGTAAATTTGGTGCGTGGGATATTGAACTAGATAGACTTACCGAGCGTGATCCTGTTTTGCTTTGACAACTTGCCGCGCACGAGTTCTACGACCTTCTCGATCTGCTTGTTGCAAGTCTGGTGGTAGGCTTCGAGCGTTTCCAGTCCACCTCTGCACACACATATTGTGCTTTAGTCAAAACTCAATGTCAGAAACTGTATTCACAGTAAAATCGGCTGACATGTCTATTTTTAAGTTGAAATGCAAGGTAATGAATAATTGGGTCTTTAGTTGGACAGATTGTTTCATTCTGAACATAAGTTTAGGCCACCGGAGTTCTTTTTTTAATTGCATTAGCTAATCTAAGATGTATTAGTGATACGGCCAGTGTTACAGCTAGTGAAATGTTAGAAATTTTTTGAAGGTTGTGAGTAGAGCTGGGACTCAATTTATGAACTTGCAATTGCACATACTATAATTTCTGGTATCCTATGCGTTAAGGTAATGCTCGTGTATTACATGAAGTAACGTCCTCATTAACATTAGTTTGCAACTGTGAGTGTATAATTTTGTCGATATTTCCATTTAAATTTATCGCACGATTACGACGAGTGCATTTTATACATACAGTATTTAAATTATCAGCGTAATGGGCCAGATTAATGTTTTCCGATTGATGCAGTACTTCAAAAACTTAACTTATGTGGTACTAATTTGTTAATTCTAAAGCAATGGCTCGAGAAAGGTAAACTCAAACTGTCAATGGATCCTATTTTATATTTTGAGGCTTACCTTTCCTACAACGCCACTAGGATGATTTTCTCAAACATAAACATAAGTAGAGGACGTAAAAACCGTGCAGAAAAAAGTAGACTACCTCATGGCCTCGGTGACCTGAGTGGTCCAGAAGGTTTGCGACACGCACAAGATTGCCTGCCCAGGCCACTCCAAGGCCCAGTCTTCCCTCGTCTTGCAGGGATATGCCTCCATGCACTGCTTCACCACCTGCAATGCAGTGATCAACAGGCAACATCACTGTGTAGGCAAGGTTAAGCCGTAGCCTTCACATGCTACTTAATTTCTTCTGTTGAAGGAATGTAAAATATAGATGTCAGATTATCTTCTAGCGCCAGGCATGTTGGTCCATATCATTCCCAGTAAGGATGGTAAGTAAAAACAACGAACGTCAAATACAACTGGACATCCAAAACAGTCGTCACTATTTGCACGTACAAGCAGATAGGAGTTCTTCTTGTCAAAGAAGTGTAGGCTCACTTTAGAAGTAGCCTCTAATAATATTTTATTTAAAGAAAGGATCAAATCAATACTGGCAGCATGGTGCTGAGCGCATGTCATTGGTTTCTATTGACAGCGTACATGTTATTTTTTTAGATAATGTGGCAAGCTGAAGAGTTCATTCCATCCTATTGATTGGATCCCCCTCTGTGTTGTCAACGGCTCAGGCAACGTCCGATTCTGACTGCAGAGAATCGCCAGACCCATCCCATGTGTTCCTCGAACCTCAATGAACACATTACAGCATATCTACAGCGTCTCCCTCGTATATTAGCGGAGGGAGAATTCATGTTTACATGAACTGCTGTGTCTCGGAATTTACTTCGGAGGACTATATCTCAGCGATGAGTCACTAGTCACACTCTGAGAAGCGAGCACCTATCATTGGCTGTCCCGTCAATACAGAGAGAATTACATCGCTCCACAATGTGCGTACTGCTGCTCAGGGGTTCGAGTCAAGAAACAATACGCCATTTACGTTCAAAAAATTGGAGTGTATCTCTTTCCCCCCAAAAAATTCTTCAACCCGAGTAACAGTCCACTAAACCTGCTGTACCAATTTTGCTGAAGTAATTTATTTTTCGAAGTTAAAATTTTAATCACTTTGTTTGGCTTTTAAAAATCTCTGTCGATCAGCCTTCTTCGTAATGTAGCGAAAGATTTGATGATAAAGAAAATTAAAAGTACACAAAATATTATAAAATCATGAGTTAAGACTAATTTTTATCATAAGCGATTTGTAAATTCACAATAATGGTATTTACTATACTCGGTTTACTTCTTTCCTCACTATATATTGCAGAATCTGTTAATTTTTGCTATGAAACGGCAGTACTGCATAGGCCAATTTTGTGAAGTTTCAAAGAATATTCATAAACAGGATTTTGCATATCTTTATAAACTACCTTGACAAGCCTTAGACAACTTCTGCAATGGTCACCACTGCCACAAAACTACTTTATGGCAGCACACTTTGATACGGAAAAGATCTCTGGACTGAGTCCATTACTTCGCCAACGATCAAACTTCATTATCTAGCGGGATCTTCTGATAATTTTATAACCCATTGCAAAGTAACAAACTACTATGATACATTTCGCACCCCTTCCTCCAGTGCCAAAACAAAGGACTTACCTGCTTGATGCTTTCCTTGACGCTCGTTTCGAGCTCGACGAGCCACTTTTCTACCTGCCCCCTAGCGTTGGAGGTGCTGATCACTTGACACAAGGTGATCACTTCACCCTCGCCGGACTGTACAGCTGTAACGTCAGCCTCCTCGTTGAAGGACAGCGCGTTGACGCCTTCGAAGCACTTCTTGAGGTGAGGCTGTACTCTAACAAGGCAGAGTGGAAGAAAGTTGTGTTGCGTTAATTGGGGGTGAAGGAGGGAAGTTGTGCAGTGTTAATTAGAAGTGAAGAAGGGAAGTTGAGCAGCGTTAATTAGGGGTGAAGAAGGAAAGTATTGCAGCGTTAATTGGGGGTAAAGGAGGGAAGTTTTAGATTCCTGCTGAATGTTTCTCACTATACACGATACGCTGTGTATCTCAAGATACACCTAAATTAAGAATAACTCTGCACTAATTTAAATCAATAATACATTTCAGCATCATAGTCTTAGAGTCCAATACCTGCTCGGATCTTTGGTTTCACTCAAAATTTCAAGGAGTTCCTCGTTGGAAAGGAAGAAAAATCTTGGGAAATACAGTCGTTTCTTTTCCAAGTACTCGTTCAAGCCTCTCTGGATGAGTTCCAGTAACTCAGATGATTTCTTTAGGCGTTCCAGAATTTTATCAACTTCAAGCACAGCGAGCACCTTGCTGTTGTGATTCACGCTCTTCATGATGTCCTTCCAGGTCTTGTCTACTGTGTTGAATCTGGCAGGCAGGATTGTCGGTTTCAGCTATCTATTTTCAGCTAAATTGTTCATGGTCAAACAAACTTGCGACATAATGACTGGCTAATGTTTGACGAAGCAAAGACCTTAAGTATAGAGTTACCAAAGTCATAGTTTAGCTTTTTTCGCAGAGTTTGCTACGGAATATTTAATTAAAGGAAAATTTATCCGATCATTTAAGATTTAAAGTTCATTCAGTGAAGCTGTGTTCCTTTTAGAATCTTTCAGCCGAGGCCGAAATTTCTAAATGCGTTTTTACGAAATTAATTAAATATTTAATCCTTTATTCAATATTCAATAATACTTTATGATTATTTTGAATGTATACTGTCCGGGTTCCAGGAATTGGGCATACCTGTCGTAACCGTTAAGTGCCTCAAGTTACTAATGAAACAAATCTCCACTGAGATAAGAAAAGAAATATTTGACTGCGATGCGATTGAGTCCACCTCGAGACTCACAAAAAGAACGTAATAATTTTCAATGCTACTATGGTTGTAATGAATCAACGACTGCAAAATAAAAACTCTTGAGCCTGGGAAACTCAAAGTTAACTACATAACCGATATTGTTAGGTGGATACTTACGATGTCTCCTAAGAATTCATAAGTGTGGATTAACATTACAACTTCCATAAATATAAACATTGCTTTAAGAAACTATCAATTTAGAAACAAAGGGGAAAAACGACTGAAACAATCGTCATGATAAAACATTTTTGTGAGCACAGGTAAATTTGAGTTGCATTACCGGCGTCCCTCTTCAGGCATCTGCGCCATTATGTCAGGGGACCCAAAGATGGGCTCCAGATACGTCCATGTGGCCTGCACCCTCAGCCACTCGTCCAGCACCTCCTGCAGCTGGGAGAGCGTCGTCTCCCAAGAGCCCTAATTGGAGGAACAAAATGAAAAAAAGGGGAATGATAAAACAGACGAGTGGGATGTATGGGTGAGTGGGAAATATCTGATGGGCTTATTAAATAGTAAATACTTTATGAACCAAGCCTTTACTAACTCACCACTTCATATTCGATGGGTTTGATGAACGGTGATGACCTCATAGACTGCGTCTTAACGATGTGGTCGTCCAGCAGAAGCTGGATGTCCTCAACGGCCACCAACACAAACGTGTCCGAGTCTCGGTGAGGCTTCAGCGCTAGTTCCATGTCTTGCCACATGCCCTGGTGTGTAAACGGTGTACATGCATGTCAAGCAAGTACAATTACGTGCTGCAAATTACCACGGTGGTAATCCGTACCATCAGTCCTAATACCAAATATTTGTGCTGTAATTATGAAAGCAGTAGAAAATATATCGTATAGATAACAGAGATATGGAGATACAATGTATCAAATAAAAACGGCAATTGCAATGAGTGCAGCAGAGTAATTGTGTCGAATTTTCTGCACCATTTCTGCAGGAGCAGCTAAATATCCTACGCGATAAGAAACCTTTGATTAAAATTTAACGAGTTTTAGGTGACTCACACGGCACGCATAGACTGCTGAGTAGTATTCTCCTCATGCTAGTTATGAATTCAACCACAACATTCATCTGCTTCCATCCTCAAAAAAAAAATTACCTTCATTTTTTCAAGATTTTTTTCAAAGACGTGTTCCTTCGACGCCGCCTCCGAAATGTTTTCAAACTTGGACAAATATTCCTCGAGGTTGCTGTCGATAACGCGTTGTAGTGTCGTCGATGGATCAGACCTGTGTCCGTAACAGACGAATGAATCACAAAGCAGAAACTTGCGATCATAACGAAAAATTTGAAATTTCATTAAATATTCAGCAAAATAGATCTGAAACTTGCAGAGCTTAAAATATAGTATGTCAAAATAGAAAAGTATTTCTGCGAGAACTAGGTAATCTTGGAAAGAAACCCAATCCATGTGAGATTCAGGTTTTTTACCATTTTCTTTACTTAAACTAAAGTTAGAGCTCAATTAACTAGCTAAAACTTCTGTGTTAATCGCCATCCACTCAAACACTTTTCATTTTTCGTTATGTTTGTTCTTTGACTTGAAATTATGTTTTCGTCTTAAATCTTTAATTTAATATACAATGACTTATGCTTCTAATACTTCAGTCAAGTTGCTGATCTTTACTTCTTCAAGACAGGAAAATTAAAAACTGAATAATCACATTTACTTTAACCTGTGATACGTGATTAATCTCTCAAGTTCAATTCAAAAGAGCTTTAATTCAGTCGTAAAATTTTCATACCCAAAATAAAGTACTTCATCTTATAGACTAACTAAAGTTAGTTTAGCTTGCCGTTTTAGTCACATGAACAGCCAAGCAATAAGTCTTTGTCAAATTCTGTTTTATTCGTTGAATCTTGCTTCACGCAACTAACCTGAGTATAATTTAACTACCTAAATAGCATTCGTTTATGAATTTTAAACTTACACACGTTAAGCATTCAAAGTTGCCAACATAAGAATAGACATTTTGTAATAACCATAGAGTAGAGTCTAATTTACCTTTGTGCATGAATACATTTACCTTTGTGCATGAATACATTTACCTCCGTACGTTCACAAGTTCTGACGGTGCTCACATGCCCTCACCTCAAAGGGTACCCTACGACTTCCGAGATCTTCTCCCAGTGCCTCTCTTTGAGACCAGGGTTACCAAGCGTCAGCACCAATGGGAGGTGCTCTCTGAACTGTTCGATTCGCTGACGAACCTGACCAAAACCAATCAATACATTTTTTACACCACTAATATTTTGCGTTGTGCAAGGTTTATGCAATGTATACGAGATACATGTAGAATAGAATATGACAACAGAAAAGAGCTGAGTAGTACATTATTGACCTGTTACTCAAGTCCTATGCCATCTGAAGTCAACCACGGGGCACTTCAATCACGCATTAGAACTATAATCAATCACATACATTTAAATCACACTTATGTACCAGTTAGAACTGTACAGAACTAAAATGAGAACATGCTCAGAAATAGCACACAAAATGAACAGTGTAGTCTGAGCAGCATATTTACACAGTATATTCTTAAATTTTACTCGTACATCGTGGTGACTTCTCAGCTTACAGCGATGACGAGTGTCTTGGCAGCAGGCAAGTCAGTGAAGACCTTCTCCAGCTTGTAGACACTCCGCCACGTTGCAGCGACGTCCTGAGCGATGGCGTCCGGATCATGAGATCCGACCTGCGATGTGAGCCAGAGTTCCATTCTGTCCCACCATGAGACGCCCGTCTCATAAAGCTTCAGGAAAGGCGCCAGCTTGTCTGCCACCTGAAAAGAATGACGTGCATTAAAGGCACGCTATCAAAGAGAGAGACGAGTGTGGGTTAGGAGAATGAGAAATATTTGGGAGACTTGAAAGAGATCGATGTACGTAAATGAAGATCATGTATGAATCAACTAGTTGCGAAAAAATGAAACACACAGAAGAATCTAACAGGAAGAAATAATCAGATAAAAAAGCCGGAAGTAGTAAAAGAACCAAGAGAGTTAAATAACAATTGTACATCAAAATTCGGAGTAAACGAGAACGAACGATTCATACAATTTCCTTGAGTCTAAAATGAATGAAATTTTCTGTTTAGCAATGCCACAAATCAGCAAAGCAGTGAAAATTTTATTCTATCTAGAAGAATGAAGTTAGGTCAGATAAAATCCCTACTAACTGATAAATTTTCATAAATGCCTGGACGAGCTCGTAAAGTTAAACAGATCAAAGTTAAACCACTTAGTACAAAGTCAGCTATTTTATTTTTTCAAATTAGGTGAAGTCTATACATTGCCAATAAAGCGTTTAATAAAAGACCTGATAGTTGAATTGACTAATGCGAACAATTTCAGCTACGCCGTTTGTGGACGACGTGCACATTAGTATCAGTGAATTCTGCCTACGGAATTCTAATTAAATTTGTGGAATCAAAATTTAGAGCCCACCTGCTTCCGGAGCGGGTAGTGGGTGGTGTTCCAGCCAAGAGCTTCTTCTTCTTTGTTGATGTGATCGATGTACTGCGCTGCATCGTCCAGCTTTGTCTGCAAAACTCTGGCCTTCTTCTGGTAGTCGTGTAACTCTGCCACGTCTCCCAATTCCTGGAACTCTTCCAGAGTCTTAGCGCTTTCTGTCAGCTCTTCCTGGAAATGTTCTCGTCGTTCCTGAGATTATGTGCAACCATATGAGTACATATTTACAGAATTGTGAACTTTGAAAAACACATCCAGACCGTAAATATCTCAAATGCTATAACGACGTTACCCTTGAATGGCTTTCCCACAAAGACGATGACGAGCGAACCAGAAATAACAGCTAAAAACTAACAATGAGAAACTTCATTACATCCTACGCTCTAAAGTTCTATCCAGTTAAAACTGCACAACCTAGAACCAGCCGCCCAAAATTATAATTTTTGCTCGCAACGTGAGCACATTCAGAAATTGTATCAACAAATACTGAATCGAGAATCCTCTTTCCCCTCCCTTATTATAAAGTACTGATTTTAAATCCTTCTTAGTTTTGGATATAAGTGCTTGTGCATGACTGAAACGTGTGTGCAGAATTAAGAAGATATGTGCGATTGATGCCTTCATAGACGGCACAAGACTTGGATACCAACCCAAGAATGGACGAAACAACTCGTTGCAGTAGCCATGCTCTATTCTAGTCTTTGTTTACAATTGATCTTTACTCCGTACAATTTAGAAATGATACCAAACTTTAGACAAACAAGTTTTCAAATATTTTCTGACGTCAGCAAAACATGTTCCGAGGTAGAAATGTAAAATAATAATAATAATAATAATAATAATAATAATAATAATAATTATTATTATAATAATAATAATTATAATAATAATGCAGAATCAAGAACTATCAACACAAAAACATTGAAAATAGTTTTTACCTTGAGAAGCGCTTCATACTCAGCTCTCTTCTCGGTGACAATCTGGAGATGCAGGCGGAAGACCTCAGGCAGCTTGATGAAACACATCAAAGGTTTGATGGCCTCTTCACATTCCTCCGAGCTCAGCGACATGTTCTCTGTTAAAAACTGCAATAACGGAAACGTTCAGAGATTAATTTCACAACATTTTTGTCAGTAAATTTGTTACGTAACTTTTCTTTTTCTTCCTTCATCTCCTCCATTTTTCTAAGCTCCACTGGGTACCGATGAAGTGTTGCTCACGATGGACAGTGAAAGAATAAGATTTTCTTATTCTGGATTCAGTAGAAGAAATGAGCTATCAACTTGCCATAGTTATGGTCAGATGTTCTGCTACTCAATTGTCGATGATTCATTTTAATCAATACCTAAACACGTGTGTGGATCCTCCCAAATAAAATCAGGGGGCATTTTGTTCAGTTAAGGTTTTTGATTAAATGTCGTTGCCTTCTCATTTTTTTCATTGTCGTGTAACTCAACAATGATAAAATGAAATTTTTGGTCTCCATTATCGAACATACTCGTATTGTTAGTCTTGATGCAGCCAAAGGTATAATAAATAAAGTTTAGGAAGTTCATTCAAACAAGTTAGTTATACGAAGAGCAAATGATCACATACATCACCCATTAAATAACTCATTGAAATCTGTGAATGCATTTTTGCAAACTGAATATCTTAACACTACAACTAACATTTCTGTAAAGCCAATAGATGTTGACGTAAATGTACCTGAAGTTGCATATGAAGACTCCATACCCTCTGTTCCAGCACCGCTCTCTGGTTTTCCATGATGTCTTCCATGTACTTCTTGTGGGACGTTAGCTCCAGGGTGTCCCCTGGAACGCTCAGCGCTCTCTCCATGATGTCCTGCAGTTCTGTGTTTAGTCTAGGTAACAACACATACTTTTATTATAATCAGCTCCATAATGTCCTGCAGCTCTGAGTTTAGTCTAGGTAACAACACATACTTTTATTATAATCAGCTTCATGATGTAGTGCAGTTTTGAGTTTAGTCTAGGTAACAACACACTTTTTTATTATAATCAGGTTCGAGTGAATTAAATTCATCTTTATTTAAGCAACACGTGGGGAAAATTGTTGAGATCAGGAGCCTTGTCAAATTATGAGAAACGTTGTTCAGAAGGAGAGATTCTTACTTCTTTCGCCTATTTCTATGCGCATAGAAATGTAAGAACAACTTTATGAAGGTATAGGCTAGTTTTTCAGTCCAGAACTATCGTATTTTGGTTCCTCACTGCTGATCCAAGTGAGAGAATAGTGTATATATACAGGTACAGTTTAAAATAGTCATTTCTGAATGTGAAATCGGATAATTATAAATCTTTATTTTTAATCATCTAAAAATCCTGAAACTTGGATTTCAAACTGGAAACAGAAAAAAGTTCTGGCAGAAGAGTATATTGAACTGAAGGAAAAATGAAATTATTTTAGATCACTGACTCAATAAGTATCTGAAATACGCCACTTTTAGATCATTAATGAAAGCATTTACTTATGAAAACGTTTGCTTATATCGAACAAACTTGTCAGCGGTGGCAGAGTATCGTGTGTAGAGGTGCTGAAGGATGTCTCGTCTCAGTGAAGAGACTCTAGACACCAAAGACTCGACCAGCATCTCGCAGTGCATCGTGTAGCTCCCGAGCTCCACTACCTGGCAGTACAGATTTGAAACTAGTGTGGTATGAATATTAATATTACGTCAAAATTAATAAAAATAATACTCGGTAGGGTTAGTAAAGGATAGGTTAGTAGGTCTAAGATGAGAAGTTAGCTATTCGGATGTGGATCGGACTACACTTCAGCCTTTTGCACAAATAAGTTGCTACAATCGCGATTCACACTAACCTCCCTACGTGAACAGGCCTGACTTTGCATTTATTTGTATGGTTGATGACATTTTAAACCGAACTTGTTTTATAATAACAAATGTTTTACAATTAAGGATTTTCAAGCATGAATGTACAATGTCTTCAGAAAGCCCAATCACGAAGAGTAGCGTCTTTACTTGCTGGAATATTAAGAGCTTTTACCGTAGAGTTTCTATCAAATTTTGATTTTCTTTGTCTGGTGTCAAATGAAAGATTCACAGAAGAAACAGAGACCAGTAACATATTAGTTACCCGTGTTATGGAAAAAAAACTTAATTTAAGGGTTTACATTCAAATTCTTACCAGCATAGTAGGTCTCACCTTCCTGCTGTTGGTGAGGATGTCTGTTTCCAGGTCAGCGAGTTCTTGAATTTTCTTTGTGTAATTTTCGAAATCAGCGTCTCCGGACTTGAATTGAGCTACTTCTTCTTCAGCCTTCAAGATTATACGTTAAAATTACGGTAATGCGTTCATCTTTACATCGTGAATCTAATACAAAAACAAGTATGAATCAAAAACTAAGCTGACGAGAGAATCTATGTGTTAATATCTATATGGCTACCAAAAAAACAAAAGTTGTAGCAAAGCCTCATTAAAGTAAACGTACAATAAATATACACACAAAAAACATGAATACACTTTTAGAGTGAAAAATTGAAGAGGTTCCAGGACTTGTTTTTAGAGCAAAACTTCGCTTGTGTAAAACAGTTTCTGGCAAATGGCACTACATATCTTTTTAGAATCAGCAATAGTATTAGCCAGAAACCACTCAGCGTTTAGATTTATAAGTTTGCACAGACTGCATCCATTTGAGACACTCAAAACAACGACAGACTTCGCTACGTGCTGTTTATTGATTTCAATTCTCGTAGTCTCTGATCTCCGTCCCTTATCCAGTAAAAAACATACGCTGAAACTGAAAATCTTTTTATACCAAACGAGGAGGATCACCAACGGTTATCAACTTACGACAATTTTGAAAAAAAGGGCCAAATGATTTTTCAATTATAAAAAAACTAATTATTGAATAAAACTTGTACTCATAATTTTTAATTGCACCGTACTGGTGATCAAAATTCTCTCGATATTCAAAACATTAGACTCTCACCTCCCCATTGATGATGGTTTTGTATTTGTCGTAATGGCTTGCGAAACTTCTAGGCAAGACGCTGCTCACGCTCACCTCCCTCTTTACCTGCTCTCTCAGCCTCTCCACAACGTGTTCATCCACCACGGGCTGCGGCAGTGTGCGCCGAGTAGATAAGTACAGGGCAAAATTGCCAAATAATTATGAATTAAATCTAACTGTTGATGTAGGATATAATTAAGCGCATGCAGCACCCACTGCAACTTGCTTTTGCGTGTGAAATGATTGCAATAACGTAACAAATTTGAAAAAGGATTTCTTCAGGCTAAGGTGAAAACTAACATGAACCAAGGTAGAGATGACTGTGTATCAATAAATAGAAAGATAACGTTGGAAACTAGTTGTCAATTATAGAATATTAGACTTTAACGATTTGTAGCATACGAATAATCAAAAAAGGTATGTACATATGATACAACAAAGGTATGTACATATGATATTCCATTTCATTCGATTGTATTCTATCCTATTCTACATTGTCTGTCAAGCTACCAACATTATTGCACTTTGCTGCACCAACCACTGAAGTGACCTACCTCCATCCTACCGTCGTCGCCATCCCACTCTGCAAAGAGCCTGCATTCCAGCCTACTAAGCGACCTACACACCTCCAGCGTCCTGTCGAACACGGCCAGCATTGAGGCTTGGATTTTTTCAAAGCTTGGCCGAAATTCTATCTGTCGAAAGGATTTCATTTAAATAATAATCAAAATTTTAAAGCAACACAGATTGATGCAGCCGTGAGACATATTATTTTACCCAAAGATATTATATTGTGGGGTGAAAAAGTGGCGAGTGATGTTAAAAGATATCAACCTAAATATTTATTAAGTATTTTATTCTTCAGTTCATTAATGCAAAAATTTCAGAATTATAAATAATAAAATACTTAAAGTTGCATATATGCCACCACAAACGATTTAGCTCGGGAATTTTACACAATTACCAGATTTATCTTAACAGTAGTGCAACAAATACTGTCATACATCAAAGCCAGAGCAAGGAAATCGATGCACGACTGACAAGTTTAGTAAAGACATTGCCTTAAGCTTTGACTTGGACCAGGCAATCTGCAAATAATTTGTTCTTTGAAAAAATAGAATATTCGAACACCTATTACGAGTATAAAATAATTCGTATGAATAAACCGAGTAAATGATAAGTTGCTTGTCCATGCATGAGTCACTAAAACTGAGTTCTAGTCATTCGGTGAAGAAACTAAATGATCTTCACAATATTTAAGGCAGCAAGAATAAGTCATTTGTCAAAGCGATTGGATTTCCGACTGATGCACTCGATAGCAATTCATGCAATTGAACTGTAGAGGAATAACCAACGGAAACTTCATTGACGTCATCTGACTACCTCCACTGAAAGAAATAAAGTACTTTAGATAGAGCCGACAAATTTTTAACATCACACGTTATCAAAAAAATGCTACCAGTAACAGCTCACCACAATCAGATGGAAGTTAAAGCAACACGCTCCTCTTCAAATAATGCACTTACTGGCACAGCACCTTTTATTTAATTATGAACATCGGTTGTGCTTGACGTACGTTAGCGTAATCTATGGCTGTAAAATATTTATCAAAAACTTTGGGATCTTCACTTACTTGCAGAATTTTCTATTAGAATTTCCTTTCTTTACACCGAGCAGTAGTAATCAAACTCGTGCGGCTTGTTATTGCTATGAAAAAACCAGACCACATTGAAGGGGTAGATGAAATAGAACAATTTCTGTGTCAAACTTGACTTCTTTTGACGTAATTTCAGACCTAGTGAAATGTTTACTATCTAAGCGAAATGACGTATTGTTTCATATATAGACAACATATTTGAATACTAACTAATTAAATTTAACTTGAATTTGTACGAAGTTACAACTTACTTTCTTATCATTTAGCACGAGATGGAGTTTGAGACGCAGAGGCTTGTTAGGGTTCTGACACATGGATGCTGTGGGGCCGTTTTCTTCTTCGTTCTCAAAAATTTTAGTAGAAGTGGCGAGTTCCTCGTCGTCCTCTTCATTTTCAGAAACCGAGGATAACTCTGTTGTATCATAAAAATTATTTTAATGTTAAGCTAAAGTAATTAATACTTACATCTTATTTTGGTATGAAAGTTAGTCATACCCGATGAACTGAATGTTAAAATCATACCCGCGAAATAAATGGTAAAGTCATATCTGAGGAACGAAATGTTAAAGTAGTACCCGAGAAATTTTGTATTAAAATTTGCAAATGAAAGTTATACCTGTGGAATTTACCGCTAAAGTCATCCCCGAGAAATCGAACATTATTTCTTGATGAAGCATTGATTAAGGAACCGGAGACCTAGTCTCACATAGGTTGAACGATATTTCAGTGGCAGATTATAAGACCATAGATCAAAACAAATCGAGTTCTGCAATAAACTTTGAAAGTTGCAACACTAGACTACAAGCTTATTGTTGAGTTTCTTTTACGTATATTTTGGGATGATGTTCACTCGACAACCACTCTTTCAACTTTTATGAATCAGTTTCCCCATTCAGTAACATGAATTCATTGAATTATTTTTTACGAGCTTTTCTGCTAGAAAGCACTTTTCCTCCACGTAGCTGTTTTCTCTAGCAAGTTAACGAAAACATCTCAATACATTTCCTGCGAAAGGGGCCCACCGGTGGGCTTGGTACCGATTAGGTTAGGTTAAGTGAAAATTAGAACTAAGTACAAAGTGAAGATTTGCACGTTAGGCAATCGTAGGAAACGTGTTACTCGGACTTTGTACGAGAGCATTCCTACCCTTTGGAAGTGGACTCCAGAGTGCCAGGCATGATCCATCCTTGAGATTGGGTTGTTGACCGCTGATAGCCGCCGTGAAGCTGGCCAAGGAGAGGACACAGAGGGACCGCAGGCAGTGCGTCATGATGGTGACCGCTGTTTGACAAACTGACGCCAGCCGCACGGGCTGGGAAAACCCAGGCATTCTACCGTCGGTGAATCCCTGTAATTTATGGAAAAGCTATGCAAATGCATCAAGGTTTAGACCTGTGCTGGTATGCGGAGAAATAATTTTACATTATTGTGCTTTCTTATGAAACATTTGTATGCATTCCAACCTGCTTATTTGTATTGTGTGCTCTAGGGTGGTTGGAAATTTTGAACGTGTCATCCATCATTCCCAAAAGAGGTAAAATAAATAATTAGCAATGTTTTGTGAAATTTTGAAACTTGTGCAATTATATAAGAAGAAAATAGGCAAAGAAAACAGTTTCGAATAACCACCCTCTGACTCAAGAACCACCAATATTTAACACGTTGACTCCGAAGTGGTACGTATGTGTACCACTGAGGTTAGGTTCTGTAATTTTTTCAGATCCTTCTAGTGACTATGCGTACAAAGTGAAGTTTTACACCAATCAGGCAATCGGAGTCAACGTGTTAACATGTTTCCTGCGATTGCCTAGCCGGTGCAAATCTTTACTTGCTACAGTCACTAGAAGGCTCTGAAAAAATTACAGAACCTAACCGCAGTGGCCCACCTGTGAATCGCTTCGCAGGAAATGTGTTAAGAAAAATAAAAGAATAATAAAAAATTAGCATTCATTCAATTTATACATGATTGGTTTTAGGTTAATTTGTCCACGGAAACTTTTGACAAATGTACTGTACAATGTAAGTTCTGCTGACCAAGGAAGGAACATTTTCCGGAAAATTTTACGGGTTCGAAAAAATGTTTCGTTTCATTTTGAAATAATGTTACAATATAACAAATTAACACGTTTGTTGCGATTGCCTGATTGATGTAAAACTTCACTTTGTACGCATGGTCACTAAAAGACTTGGAAAAAATTACAGAACCTAACCTCAGTGACCCACCGGTGGGTTGCATCGCAACAAACGTGTTAAACTCTACTATCCTCACAAAGAAATTGTTAAAATGTTCGGGTCAACATAAATTGGACAAAAGAAAGTAAGAAATTCGGAAAATATTGTATTTGGCTGTGGTGATCATCTTCATCATTACCCACTCCTCTGGAAGCCTAAATAAGTACAAAAAACTATTTTCTAAACCAATTTTTCCACTTTGTTTCGCAAGAATAAAAACTAACAATGAAAATTAATATTTTAAACGGCAATGCTATAATCCAATTAATCACTAAATATTATTTTTTAAGAATGCTTAAATTTATAACCATTCATAGTACAGTTTGGAAAGTTACTAAAGGTACCGTTTGCGATGCAAGGACCAAAGTTTTATTTATTCAACTGCATAACTTGCTAGTAAAATAATATATAACTGAAAAATTTGCAATAAAGCTTATACAACGATTCATAGCATTTTGGTAGAGCAATTTAGTGAGATTTTTAGGTCAAAAGAATAAAACAGGAACGATACAATAAATCAAATTTTCTTCATTTGAATGTTCGACTACTCTCCTAATCAATCTCGAGTCCTCAAACTTTCAAGCGCACACCATGATAAGCTATTCACAAACACTTGCTCGCTTGTTTAAACAAAACGAGCACACAGTGGCCAACTAATTCACCTTGTAAAAGATAGTTTGCACTTTTGTGAACCATTCCTCCAGTGTGGCTTCGCCTTCTTGGAACTGGGTGGCAACAGCCGATGTGAACTCCTCCAGCGTGACGCTGTCGACGCTCTTCACCTTTCTGCCGGAGCTCCGGCGCTTGTTGCCTGAACTGCTTCCTGATTGCCGGATGTTGCTCACGCGGACGAGCCGGAAGTTGCTGTGGTACAAACAGAGTTTGGTCCATTCATGTCAATTTATTTTCTATATGACTGTATTTTTTGACTCTAAGTGTTCTAATTTTATCATGAAATATTAACTACATTCGCTTCATTAACAATATTATTCAGTAGTGTTACTATTATTATATTTCTGGTATATTATACAGCATTTTCTAATTAACATTCGTAGTCTGCTGTCAAAAAATTGAATCTTATACTCAAGAATTGTGACGAAACATAAAAACTGCAGCGTTTGGAATACAATTGAGTCCAGTGCAGAGGAGCTGGGAGATGAATCCTATAAAGAAATCTCCTAGAACTTAATTGTACCCTTTTATAACCATGAAAAAAATTCAGACTATATTGAAAAAGTTAAAAGAAATAGATAATCATGTATCCCGAAACTATCCAAAACAGTTATCCCATTACCAATGAAATGAAGTTCAGCTCTAATTTTGCATACTTAATTAGCGTATTCCACATTCCCTTATTAGCTATTGAAATCACAATAAATTACAGTAAAGGAAATTTCCGACAGAAATCACGAACCTGTACTCCCTGTACCAGAGCGCCAGGGTGGCAGAGACGCAGGAGTTGAAGAGATGAAGGTTCCGTCTCACAAACGAGGAAGACTGGCCGAAACTCGCTAGTTTGATGTGCACCGCTCCCTTCTGGTAGTTGTAATTGTGATTAAATTACAGTCTAATTGTTAACTCATCGCTATTGACGTGCAAAGTTAGGAAGAACAACTTTAGGTTTCATGTTTCCGTGGATGAAAATTCCACGCCCACGTTCATGGGAAAACATCCTGAAAATACCCTAATTCAAAATAGACTTGATCAACTCTTAATATACTCTAAAAAGATCCTAATTCAATCCATATACGAGTACCTGGATTTAATTATTTCTCACAGAATGTATGGGACCGACTCTGTTCTCAATATAGCGCTTGTTATTCTCCAGACAATCTACTTAACTCTGAACACGACTCACAAAACTCTCTTAACTTCCTTATTAATTCTTATTCCCACATCCATCGAAATAATTATTGATAACTGCATGTAAATGAAAAAGATGTCTTTTATCAGATTATATCTTAATAATTTTAAATAGAGTAACAAATATATATGTTCGCGGATATAAAACTACAATAAAAGGGTGAGCCAATTTGATATAAATAATTTTTTACTTTATTGGCTTGTGCAAATCGAAAGCCACAAAATAATGAATGTATATATATATATATATATATATATATATATATATATATATATATATATATATATATATATATATATATATATATATATATATATATATACATATATATATGCGAACAAACACTCGCCTAATTGGCTTTGCTATTGGCAATTAAGTAAACGCGTTAAAACTCTGCCAAACACAAAATTACTGCCAATAATCCAGAGACTCTTGATACTGAAAAATGACGCTGCCAACAAACCTGGAGCTAAGCACACATTAGACTTCATCTAGCTAACATTTACAGCTAAGTTATTTACAATACTCGCATAAGCTACGCCATGAGTTACACTAAGTATCACATCGTAATGTTCAGCCGATGGCATTCATAGTAAACAACTGTGCGGCTTTTCTAAAAAACAACCAATTCTTTCAACTGCCTGTTCTAACGCGGGTGCGAATACGAAGTGCATTAAAAAACTGCTTCTGATCAAACGTATTCGTCTTACGTTATGAATAAAGCTTTACCACCGCTGATTGCAACCAAACACATCTTAATTCCATGTACGTCACTGTCAAAGATTAATATAATTAGTCATTTTACCTGCTTTGAAGCATCATCCTTCGTCCGCGGCTTCCCTGAATTGAGGACAAAGTCAATCGCTACGCTTCTCATTCTTTGTTCATACTCCTTCTGTAGCTGAGTCAACAGGGGGTTGTTGGTGCCACATTTTACTCTGTAGGAAATGAAATATTTTACTCAATGACACATTAAATGTTTGAACAGTTCATAAATTTCGCTCATAACCTTAAAATTTTGTAAAATATTCATCTGTTTTTGAGGACGACTAGTAATTACTGAGCAGATATTGTACTTCAACCGAGTGTAAAATAAATTTACTAAGCAATCATAAATTACCCTATGCATTTGAGATGTGCTTGTTAAAACTATCATCTAACCCTGTTTTATTTTACTCTATTTACCCTAACATTCAAACTAAGAAGAGACCATTCTCTAGCTGAAAACTTATTCAGCGTTGTCATCATTTTCACACTGATTTCGATTCACATACAAGCTACTAGCACTTAAAAATAATTAGGAGCCAGCAGCCGAACATAGTACCATACAAACATGGTATGAATCAAAAATGAAACATAAGTAATTTTTTTGCCAGTGTACGTTAGCAAAAATGATAATTATATAATAGAGTGAAATGAGGCAATACAAACGAGCCGCTTGGCGCATTCTCGAGTTGATACCGAAGTCCCATGCTGTCTGAAGAAAAGGCATCAATCACGCACGTACACGTTAACCACGTAAGTCAATTCAGTCACGTACATGCATTTCAGTCACGCGCATTTATCACAATCATACGCTGGCCCTGGGAGTTAGGGACACAGAATTAGTACGTTATAATACGGGGGTATTCTAACAAAATGAGATGCATCATCCCACACAAGCTCCTATGATCTATGGATAACATATCAAATGAAACTTGCACCATTGGAGTCATTGTTTCTTGTTTCCAATCGCTAATTGGGTGTTGTACAAAATTTCATAGAATTCTATAACATAGACGAAAAAAGGTAAAAAATTTCGTAAGGGGAAACCCAGTGCATTTGTTCAAGAAATTCAGAAATCTGAAATCAATAATCACACGTCATAATTCGTCACCATAGCATGTACTGAGTAGGAATAAAACGAAAAACACAAACAACTAGTGCAAATTAACGAATAATTAACAAAAAATGAGATGCATCATCCTACACAGGCTCCTATGACCTACGGATAACACACCGGATGAAATTTACACCATTGGAGTCATTTTTTCTCCCAATCGCTGATTGAGTATTATACAAAGTTTCATAGAATTCGATAACAGTGACGAAAATATGTAAAAATTTTCGAAAGCGTAAAATGGTAGATGTATCCTTCCTATTTTTTCAAAAAATTCAGAAATCTGAAGTCAATAATTAGGGTAGTGTGGGGGCAAGTCGTACATGGGGGCGACCCGTACAGTCGCGATTGACAAAAAACACATGGCGGTATGATGACGTCACGCACGCTGAGGATGAAGAAGATCCATCCAAACAGTCCGCCATATTTGTTGACGGCGCTGCTCCGCCGCTGTTCGTGCGAGGT
>VCRD01001064.1:25787-91811 GCA_006783055.1 Trinorchestia longiramus | reverse complement strand
TTTAAAAAAATACTATCTTAACTAGGAAAGCCACTTGGGTGGATGCCATAGTTAACACAATATTTGAAGTTGATTTTGTACCCATTGCAGTTGCTCTGACATCGAAACCTGAATTTTGGCAAATATAATGCCACTAGTAGTACGACTTGCCCCCACATCACCCTACAGGTCATAGTTTCTATAACTGTGTCAAAACCTTGAGTTATTCAATCAAGAAAGACTAAGAAAAAGTGGCCTGAATTAATTCACTTCATAATTTAAAGTTGCGTAGTTGCCAGCTTCAGAAGATGTACGACCCTGTTTACTCGAGTCTCTCAACACACATGTAGAATAACACTTGAAACATTCATTAACTTTTCAACAACAAAATTTTTTTAGACTGATCAAAATATTACGTAAATTGCCATTTATCTTCGCTCATTTTCGTGTGATTTTACCATAATTTAGAACGAAACATTTAGAATAGGGGAGTAAAGTGAATGATTTCCAATGGACTTGACCTAGTATATATGTATAGTATGATCGACGCTAATGAGGTAGTTTCCTACTGGTCTATCTCTCTCTTTTTATGCTCATACAACTTTATTTTCAACTAAGATATTGTTAAGATGGAATTTCATTCGGTGAAAAAACTGTGCTCACAAAAAATTCATTTGTTCATTTCGTTTACGGAGGAGGAATGAGACAGTTTTCTCACCTGAGTCGCTTGGGCACCATCGACAAGATGCGTGTAATCCATTGCCCCTGGAGGGGGCAAGTCTTCATGGAGAGGCCACGGCTCACGAAATAATGGTACCGTATTTCAAGCTTGGCTTTGCCCTCTGGTGTCTGTGCGTCGTCTTTATGCAACAAATTAACGAGAGCTTTGCGAAAATCTTGCCTTTGTTCGAGTAAATCTAAATAGCTCGGTCGTGCTCTCACTCGAGGTTTTGTGGACCCTGTGAGCAGCCTGCGTCGCTCCTGTTGAATTTTCTTATTGTCCTTTTTGAGTTTCTTCCGCAAGTTTTTACATCCTACAAGTACGTTAGAACTTTCGCTTGAATCATTCTTTGTGCCCGTCGATGAAGGAGCCTTGGTTGGTAAATCATCTATGCTTGGGGGTGCTTGCTTGGATGATGACAAGCGAGGTATAGGTCGAGTTGTCCCTGAAAATTTTCCTTCAGAAGAAGAAGTGGAAAAGCTGTTTTTGGTCGTTAGCTTTCCATTGTCTCTGTCCAACCTTCTAGCAGAGTTGAATCCTGGACAAATATTAAAAATTGAAAACCATAACGAATAATAACAGTACAGGCCAGTACTTATCAAAGCATTTAATTCAGATTTTAAAAATGTATGCATAGATTTTCAGAACTTGATAACCAACACCGATCAAAGTCATAAATGAAAAATGATTCAATGTTCACTAGTAAATTTTCATTTTTTGCAACGAGACAATAAGATAAATGTGAATTAGAAGCTCATTAATTAATACTGAATGTTTTAGTCGAAAATCCTAAGTATGAAACTCCCCTGGCGTGATTGTTGCTGAGTTTGTTAACCTTCTGTACTTTTGTAAACTTAATAATAAGGAATGGTAATGCTTCAATGCGCGTTCACTATCAAGATAGACAAGCGTGCAAAATAACTTGCTTATTTTTAGCTTCTCAAGTGATGACCAAAATGTTAATCTAACTAACCAAGACAAGATCAAGATGATTTTTTAGGTACAAAATGACCGAGGTATACTTCAGTGAGAACCGCCCGATCTGTGAGTAACTTTTTATGGTGTTCGAATGAGCAGAATAAAAACTAAAAATTAATTAGTAGATTTGATTGCATGAATTAGATTCGAAAATGCGGCTGTACTCGATTGAAAACAGAAAAAAAATTGACGTTCGACTCAAAATTTTCTACGAAGGTAAATTCCCCACGGTTATAAGCTAAAAAATCCAAGGCCTTCATTTATTACCAGAATTCGATAAGTATTTTGAATTATTTCCCAGCCATCATTCATTATCTATTAAAAATACTTGAGCTGTGATTGATAGTAACAGGGGATCAATAACACTGACCACATTTTTAGCAGTTGTGCCGATACTCGAACTATTTAAGCCACCCTTCCCAGAAGACGGTGAGATAAACTCGAGGAATTATAAGTCTCCGTACTGCCTATTTACCAGCTAGTCAGGTGTGCAAAACTTTAGAGAAAACATTAAAAAGCTTCAAGTCCTTCATACAAGAGCGCAAAACTTTTTCATAGAATACATTTGAAACAGCGCCAAGTTCTATACGTTAGAGTGCAAGATGTTTCCGGGAAAATATTTAAAACAGCTTCTAGTTCTCCATTTTGCATCGCTTGGAGCACTTCGCACGCACTCAGGTTTCGGTTTGCGTTCACCCTGAGGGGGAGGTGATCGCCAGAAGTGCTCATGCGTAGACCTGACAACGTCTCCAGGTTCCTACGGTATGTCCTCCGTTGTTGCTCCTTCTCGTCCGGCACCTCCTCCAGCACCACAATGTTCGGACGCAGACGTGGACGCGTTCCAGTCCGCACGTCGGGAAGACGTGTGTCTGTCTGGAATCAAAGGCGATTAGGACTCAGAAAGAAGAATGAGCATTCAAATTAACATTGTATTTTTCGAATTAAAATTGTAAAATATTGACGGGCATACTAGTATTAAATTAAAGATCTAGTGGAGAATATGAATCAACTGTCGTCAATATTAAAAGTAAATTCCTGATTCTGATTTAATTCAAATCGTTTTTTTCATGTATGCAAAAATGACAAATTACTGTTTAATATTCATACGAAGTTCCTATTCTACCGTAAGTTTTAAATACCTGTGTGTGTACATTTTTGCTCAAAATACTTTCGCTAAAATACCTAACCGCCTCATATGATAACGAAAGCGCACGTTTATTTTATTACTTATCAGCGATTCAAATGTCCATAAAATGTATGGAAATAGAAGCTCAAAACAGGACGTTTGATTGAGATAGTGTACATTTATTCGGTTATCATAAATCATCTCTCAAATTATTACACCAAAATAGAGACAGCGACACCAAAAATTATACATAAAAGTATAGTGAAATATGATTACGAATGAAGGAATATTAACACAGGCTCACCATTTTAGAACGAAGAATTTCGCTCCATATAGACCTGAAGAACTTCTTACTGAACTGTTGACGCTTTCTGGCTCAATTGAAATCAATTTATACTGAACTCTTCTTCGTTGTTTTTCTTCACAGAACTTTCTTGAAATTTTAATGCACGAAATACAGACATTGGAGCATTTTTATTTCCACTTTTTTAAATAGATAATCACGCTCTTTCAAAAACTTCAACAGTGTTGCTACTTTAACGCGTTGGCATTTGTCGAAGTTTACGGTATTATTTTTCATTTGTTTCTAAGATTTCAGTCCCACTCTTAACATACTTTTTGATTGTCAGCAAACGACACTTCTGATGGTCAACAGCGACTGCACTATAACCTTTTTGAGCATTGAATTATGCTGAAAAAATACACTACATTAATTTCTGCATGTATGTTATTGTAAGATAAATTAGGTTCACTAGGAATGTCCTTTTCTCGTTGGAGCGGCGGATAAACGAAGTAACATGCACGCTTGAGCAGCCATGAATTGCTACCAATTGATAAAGTTCTTAGTAATGGATCAAGTCACAATAGCCTGACTTCAGCAGTTATGTCTGAGATTTATTAGAGTTCACCTTCTCCAAGTATTTCTTATGCTAAATCAGAATTTCCTGGCCAGAAGTGGGCCAGCAACATCGTTATGAAAACTTTTACGCTGTAGCTTCACAGACTAGTTGACGGACACGTTGCCTAGCAACGGCGTCGTGGTTTCTACGCTATCTCATAGTCCACCCGTTTGTATTTTGCTGATACATCCGTAGTAGGATATTCAGGGCTTGATTAATGGCACTGACCGTATATCTACAAAAAACTTGGTTAAACGGTATTCCGTACAATAAAAATCCTCGTTAATTTCATACAAATTTCAATTTGTTAAACTTGATCGTTATTCCATACATCAGATCCAATTGTATTTGTGCGGACATGTTAAGCAACTCACCATAATTTTCACCTACTAAATGACTTGTTTTCCTTTTTATGTGTGATGTGTTAAGAGATATAGCATATTACTTTCTTAATATATTTTATGTGTACAACATAAAAATACATAAAAGCATAGTTTAATAACAAATCTAGATTAAAACTATTGAAGTTTTTTCGAACTCGCCAGCAATGTTCTCCATGTTTTGGAGGTGTACTGTCCTGTGGGGGAGGAAGAGGAAAAATAGAGGGAAGATGGGGAGGAAGGAGTCAGGAAGACGAGGGAAAAGAAGGGAGGGAAGTTACCTTTCTCATCTTTGTATGAGTACTATCATTTTTATGTTCCCATGTGAGCTCAGTAAACTAAGCCATTGTTGGTGTATTAGAAAAAACGGGAGCTATTTGAGTGTAACAACATGCTGTGTATATCATTCAATAGAGAGAATAAAATTCTGTTACTCTTATGTGACTTTACCACTCAAATTTGCCCGAACTTTTCAAATTTAAACGACCTCATGTCTTTCACGTTAAAAGAAACTGTTTTGGTTGTATAGAGAAGTTTACGGTTCGTATTTTAGTAGAGTTTTATACAATGACAGCTTTAAAGAATATGAACCATATCGCTTAATTTCATATGATTTTAAAGCGAGATAAAATTAACGTTCGTTTTCATAGGTATCAAAATCATAAGTGAACTAAATGCCGTAAAACGCCTGGTGGAATTTCCTCATTCAGTCATCCACAGATAAATCACCGTGGCTAAAAACAGTAGTTGCCCTAAAACCATTTTTTATAAGATTTGATAAAAAACTATAACTTACGAGGGACTTTATCTGAGGGGAACCCTTATCAATTATTGTCTGGAATCTTGCTGTTTCACAATGAGAAAATGTGATACTAAGTAGAACACAGAAAATCACACGGAAGTTCAAGTTTTATTTTTCTTAAACTATTGTTCTAAATTTCCAGTTTCCAGTTTTTTTAAATTTAACGTAGAGGAAGTAATTTTCAAAACTTATAACTCCTAATGACTGCTGTTGTGTTAAGACTGGAAGCAATAAACTTTCAAGTTGCTGCAGAGTATAAAAGACGAGGGCATCAGTAAGATCAACAGCAAAACAGGTATAAATTATGACACCTTGTAAACGCTAAACTTCACAGCCTCACACATCCGAGGGTAATACTTAAACTGTTTTGCGTTGATGCATTTTGATGACTGGAATAATATTTTTACCATGAGCAATTTGGTACATCATGCAATATTATTTAATAATTTTTGTTATTAAATGGCTGGCGATCCGTTGTGCTGGTTGACGGTTTGTTACGTTGTACAGTGTGAAGGCTTTCAGAAAATGGCTTTAGATTCTTGCTTAACTGTTATTCAAGAAGAATTCATTAATTAATTAAAATAATTTAATATTAGTAATCTTACAATTAAGGAAAACTTATTATTAATAATGAACGAAATTTTAATCAATGAACAAGCTTAACTCAAACTAACAGAACGGCTTAATTGAGACGAAACAGACCGATCCTGTACGAACTAAATGAATTTAAATATGTCCAGTCAACAACAATTGCACGGGACTAAACGTCTAACAAACGATCTCTATGCTTTTGTTCCTAGCCTTATGTTCCTATCCCCATCTCTACTGATCTTGATAATATTTATTATTATCCGTAAAAATGGGTTATGTTGCGAATAATAATTGGACATCCAAAGAACGATAAGTACATCGGTCACAGGCTAAAAGTAAGACCGTGACAATGTGAGCCAATGGCCAACAACGCTTCTCCGTGTTGTTGCAGATGTTGAAGATCCATAACAAAATTATTTACTTCTTACGAAGTTAAATTTAAATTTGTGCTACATGGTTCATTGAAGACCATAGAGTAAATGTGAAAAATGGAGTAGATGTAGAAAACATATTAACCATGAAAAGAGAGAGCATAAGTCACACGCTGAACCGTGATCTACCTCTTACTATTCAGAATTGGGTAGAGTTGCGAGTAAACTTTATCGTATCCAAGATTTTATTTTGATACATTAATTATGTCCTTTGTATCGATTTTGGTTCAAGTTTTATATGACATTCAATTAAAGGATAACCAGCGATTAGATCAGTTACACTTTGCTGTGTGTAGTAGTTATTCCGACCAGAGTAAATTTCTTGAAACTGTGAATCCAAATAATTCACGGGGGAAGTTTTACCCTCATCGTTCACACTAATGGGTTGCAGTTTTTGTTAATGTCAAATAACATATACTTGGTCACAAAATTATTATTCTCATGAGAAATACTTCGTAGAACAAACTTTATGTACGTCCCAATAATTTAATTACATTTGCTAAATATTATCACATATAAACCAGTGAGTAACACTAGGTTCTGCTTGTGGTGTGGTGCACTGGCATGTGTACTTGGATCATAAAAAACGCCCAAAAGTTGTTAACTGGATCATGGAAAACGACGAAAAAATGTTAACTGGATCATGAAGACGATGAAAAGTTATTAACTGGATCATGGAAAACGATGAAAAGTTTTTAACTGGATTATGAAGACGATAAAAAGTTATTAACTGGATCATGGAAAACGACGAAAAGGTCTTAACTGGATCATGAAAACGATGAAAAGTTTTTAACTGGGTCATGAAAACGATGAAAAGTTATTAACTGGATCATATAAAACGAAAATTGTGAAGTATTATTTAGGATAGAACAATCTGGCTCAAATATACCTCCACATAGTGACCCTCATAAGATTTGTTTAAAATTACCTCATCAATTATTAAACAGATATTCAGTGTCTGCACTATAAGTATATTTGTTAAGATTAACGAACGACTACAGCAGCAGGGTTTGCTATTAAGTTTTTTATTATGCAAATATGAGGCCTAATTTTAGGAGACACCATAAAAATAATATACTATAATACAATACAAATAACGTAATATAATACAATATAATGCAATATAACATGATGGTTACAGATCCGTTTTACATGTTAAGAAAATGTTGGATTTTCGAATTTTGACAAGCTTCATAAATGTTCGTGATATTTATAGAAAATTTTTCTATTAATTTTTACCATTCCATTTAGAGTTACTGAAAAAAATGTAAATTGAATTTTAAGTTTTACTCTTTAACTATGTATTTCACTTGACGACTTTGATTGTGAAATAATTTAAATTACTTATATTATTTTTGTTTGCAGGTGTGCTCTTCTGCAGCCAAGATTTCTAAGACACACATAGTCGCGTTTCTATATTAATCTTTTATGTGCAGAACATAAATACATTTACGTTGCAAAATACCTTCAAGAAAAAACTTGGTTAATCGAACAAAAAAGTAGTGTAAAGAAGAGCATACTCTGTTTGAGGACAATTTGCAAAGGCGTTACATCGCACTGCTTGGTACCTCATGACTCGCTTTAAGAGCTCTCAGCTTCTGTTACTTTTAAACAAATCATGAAAGTGGCGTTGACAAATCCTTGGGGAGTATTTAGTTCTGTTTACACAGCCTTTAAGCTTAACTTACAGCTGTCCCTATTGGTTGAAGGGCTATGACTGAATATTTGTGATTGGTGAATGTCACGAGGGAGTCTTGAAGTTGTGCGTCCTTGGTTGGTCGTTCCTCACTTTGGCTAAAAAGTAGGCGGAGCTTTGTTTATTATGTTAGAGCTGTGGTTCACGACTGGGACCTAAGAAATTTCTTAAATACCTTGTAGTGTTCGGAACAAGATTTAAAAGCATCAAAATATTTTAAAGCTATCCAGTTTTCCTACAACGGAGAACGGAATTTTAGCGCCAAACCTCAGAAATGTAATATATTATACAGGCATTCATATAAGAATCTATTTTAACATGAAAAAAAACTAAAAAGATTTCAAACTCATATCTGACAACGAATAATAATAATTTTTTAAAGTAACACCAATGAAGCTCTCAGCAAGGAAGAAATTTAGTTTATACGTAGTCTACCTGTGGGCGGAGTCAACGTTCGAGGGGACAGTGATTACCCTCATCAGTGTCCACCTGGCTGTTGTGAGGGAAGGTGTAAGCGAGTGTAGCTCTTCCACAAAGCATTCAGAAAAACACTCTGTAACTCTTTCGTCAGAACCATAGCAATGTACACACTGTTGCAACATCATTTGAGCATGCTTAGTGGAGTATTCAAAACTACAAGTTATTGAAATTTTATTATGTTGTTAGTCTGTAAATAGTCAATATCGTAACCAGAGCATGTCGAGAGACATTTCAATTTTATGAGGTACCTTCCTCTCCCTGGTGGGAAACTTTTGTCGCAAATCGCCGAGACCTGCCCGATAGCCCTCATCGACGCTAGTGAAAAGAATGTGATGCTTGTTTAGATAAACGACACGGGTGATGAAGAGCAAGCTAAATTGAAATTTATCGTACGTTTATAATGTTTACTCGTTTTACAGGAGGACAAAGATAAGCTCCACGAGGAAAAAGTGCAGATACAATTCATGCAAAAGTAAAGATTCAAGTAGGAAGAATGTGAATGAAATGTTTTTTGTAAGCAAAACGTTGTCGCGGTGTAATCTAATTTACTTCTGAAGTTTTAGCGATTTCATTTTAAGTGGGCAGCTCAAATTGAATATTTGATAACACAGTGATGGATTAAAAATGGTCAAAGTTTACAGTGTTGCCGTCCGAGCTGCTGCGGAGAAAAGAACCTGTAGGCCCTAGCTTTTTATCACACAGAAGTATTTTCTAAACTGCTGTTGAACAGCAAATTATCCATCATGAGATCGTGCAAGTTCGACTCTCTCTATACGGACTCCCCTTCCCCTTTGGGGGACGAAACCCAAAACGCATCCCCACTGACCCCCTCACGAGATGGTCCACACCCCGACAGTAGTCGGCCGTACTCAGCATCGCCTTCTGACCTCACCAAATCAGAGACAGAGCTGAGTGACGAATCTGACCAGGATCACGTGCCCCACATCCTAGCCCCCTGTTCCAACCAGGACTCGAGTTCAGGTCTGAGTCACGCGAGGGCCTGTCTCTTATGGGCGTGTAAGGCCTGTAAACGCAAAAATGTCACCGTGGACCGGCGCAAAGCGGCCACTATGAGAGAGCGAAGGCGTCTCCGAAGAGTAAGTTGCCTATGTGAATTTGGGCGATATAACTGAACAGCACACTGAGGTGCATTCGAGCTTGAATTTCATGTGAAAGGCTGAAAAGTACATGTTTAAGTCACGGGCACACTCATAAATACACATGAATAAAAGGTGCTTAATAATTAAATCTACGACTCTTAAAATCCATGTTAATTAAACAAACAAATGTACGCGAATACAACAAAATAAAATCGAATTGAATAATTATTAGTTGAAAATTAACAAGTTTCATTCAATATACTTTCCGTTTACGTTGATGACAAGCTGATGGCGCTTAGAGAAGACCTGCACGAGTCACAAGTTGCTTTTCGAGGGATTTTGGACCATTCATTTCTGAGTTTTGAATTTAGTACCTCCATAATTTTAATGATGTTCCGCTGAAACGTTACTCTCCAATGTAAATCAGATACCGTAATCCAAAGGATTCAGATCTGGCGAAAAAGGAGACCATTCCTTCTTGGAAATGAAAAGGAGAACAATGGATATCAACCAATCATGTGTTTCCTTAGCTCCCTGTGTGGGTGCCGAGTTTCATTGAAATGATTTTATAGCAAACTAAGATGGATCCTAAGAATGTCGATGCAGTAATTGTCTCGATTAATCTTAATTTTTTCTCCCACAAATACCAATGGACTTGTTACGGCAAGACAGCTTTTATTTTCGAGTGATTACTCGGGCATCAACCTCACCAGTCCGAAACCAATCATTTTGTGAGCTAACTTTTTGCTAGACGTCATATTTCTTTTCTTCACTGAACACGAGGTTTGGAAGTGTGTCTTCGCTGATAAGAGAGAGAAGGATCTCAGGTCTTGCAAGACGTTTGTTTACTGTTTTCGCAGATCATAGCTGTTATGTTTGATATTTGTGAGAAGTTTTCAAATCTTTGTGAATAATTGTGGATATGGTTCTGACGAACACGTCCTCATCTTTCGTCAGATTTAAGAGGGGTCTCTTTAGGTGTCTTCTGAGCTTTCCTTTAGTTGATTTTACAAGTTTTAAGGTTCTGTCAATTCGAAGAAAACTTTATTCAAGTCTATTCTTTACATATTCAGTCTGTTTGAACCGCTTCAACTTTCTCCAGACGAGCATTCTGTTAACTTTCAAGAATTTTGTAATATTCTTTTGAATTTTTTCCACCATATACAGAGCTAAACTAGTTATTCTTTTGTTTAAATATTCAGTCATTTTAATAGATATTATGCCTGGGAAACGTGATTTTGTCAACACACAAAAATTGGAAATAAAACGGAATGCTAGTGTTACAAATTAATTTTGCGTATAAATGCAACGATAATTCCTGAACACCCTGTCATTATATTAATAAAAAAATGTGAACAATATATTTATAAAATACGGTGAGAAAACTGCACCGGTAAACATGTATCTCCCAATCAACATAATTTTCATATAAACGTTCAACTCGTACAAAAAATATTCAGTGCGAACACATTAGTCAAAAAACCTCTCAGCTTGAGCATTAGAACAACAAACCAGAGTTTGAAGGTACGTCACCCATGAGTGGAGGTTCATCGAAATTAACGTAAACGCATATAATTATGTAATTGTTTCTATAATCAGTAATATCAATTGTTCCAGTTGCTTGGAGGGTACGTGAGACATATACAGGCGTAGAGGTTAGAGCTTGAGGTGATGAGGTGCATGAATGTTCTATTCAGACGCTGTATTTTTCTTTTTAGTTGAACTTTTTGCCCTCAATGGCGTTCGAGACCAAAGCATTGCATAGCCTCAAAAAAATGTTGACTTGCAATTGTTTAGTTAAAATTCACCGTTATTCAGGTCGCATCGAGGGTGCAACGCTAACTAACGCATAAAAAACATTTAGTTGTACGTAAACAACAACAAAAATGAGTAATAAGAACGCAAATAAAACTGTAAAAAAGCTCTGATAATTTCTAAAACTCAATCAGGACTCATGAGATACATGTTGCACACATGAAAACAGTCGAGCAAATGAGTTCACTTTCAAATACATGGATTGATTCAAAGAATAAAATGCTTTAAATAACATTGTATTACGTATGATTAGAAACAAAGACTGCATAATTGTAAGCCAAATTACGCGCATCCAAAGTCTCGTAAAAACTGCCTTCTAACGTGCTAATTTTGAGCAATAAATTTAATTCCCACATAAATATTTTTCAGCATCCACCTAACTAACATTTGAAAAATTTAAAATTAAATGTTAATTCCAAGTATACTACGCTTGCAAAAACCGCTAAACGAAAAAAGAAGTGTGTTACATGTATGAGCAAGTACTTGCTGTCCAGAAATGAGATTTTATTCAACATTAGTATTATTGCATTATTATTTTAACACGTTTCCTGAGATTGCCTAGCCGGTGCAAATCTTTACTTTGTACACACAGTCACTAGAAAGCTTTGAAAAAATGACAGAACCTAACCTGAGTGACCCACCGGTGGGTCACTTCGCAGGAAATGTGTTAATCATGTTGTCGTTATGATTATCATTATTTTTTGTACCGATATTTCGTCATACCTGATCCATGAAGCGTTCAGAACGCTTCCTTGCATAATTGCTAGCCTTTCCGTCTTCACCTGGGAAGCGTGTTCAGAGCATCGGAGGATGAGATGGAAATTCATATAAAAGCATCGTGACATGCATCATGTGTCTATGTTTTACCATCAAGTCATGAAGTTCAAGCATATATGAATTTAGGATTATTAAAAAGGACCAAGTATGTACGTTTCATTTTAATAATTAGATGAAATACAAATTAAATACAGTCACTTAATCCGTGATGATGTCACCCTGTATGTGTGTTGACTTCAATAGCAATAAATATTTCCTAGTAGCAGTAAACTACACTTAAAGAACATGATTTCAATACGTTGTAACAGTATAATTTTACTGAAAGCTGTATGTAAACATTTTCTCGGTCCCATGGATCTCATTAAGGGAAAGCACGTACCTCTTTAACTTTTCCATTAGTCACCATTGGATGTAATTAGTGGCGCAGTTATCCGCCATGTATCAAGATTTGCATGCGTACTTACATCATATTTGGAGTTGACGAGTGAGTTATGACGTCAGGATCACAGTTCTTCAAGTGATTTTGCTAGTCATACACAGAAAAATTCTTGTTGCTCGTATTCCTGTTCGTCATTATTTCCTGCCACGATTGTTGGCAGTCACAAGAAGGTGCAAGCATGGTAAATATGTTACACATGCATCTATATAAATATATACATACATACATATATGCCAAAGTAATAAATAAAGGTTCTAAAATCAATTTAATAACAATTTACACTAAATTTACAATTTACTATAATCATATTTTAAGTTTCATTTATTTACAATACAATGAAAGGTAATACAATCGTCATAGAGCAATCTTTTAGGAGTCATTAGTAAAAATAGACTTTCTATCTTTCCTTATCAATGTCCTGTATTCTCTTTTAAATTATATCGTTTCCCTAGTATTGTTGTTTATTTCGTACTTATTTTTGCATGGCATGATACTTAAACCCTTAATGTATTTCAAGTACTTCATGTTTTTCACTTCGTCTTCTGTTCACTGTTTCTATTGTATTTCATTTGCTGTTCACTGTTTTTACAATGTTGGCATAATGAAACTTAAAACATGGATCATTTCGTCTCATCTATCTTTTACTTGTGATATTTTTCACTAGCTTTCACGAGGTTGACAATAGAGATCGAAAGTAGATCTCTGTTATACACCCTCACAATACCCGACCTCTACCAAACACTGTTACTGATTCAAGCAAAAAATTAAGCTTTTATAATTTCCGTGCATGCATGCCATAAAAAAAGAGTCACGTGTTCGTATATTAGCTTTATTAAACGTTACAACCGTTCACTTTAATCTGCTAAAAACAGAGACTCTCTGTCTCGCTCTGCCAAAAAACTTGCCCAGCGTCAGACAAAAAAAACAAAACAAGCTAAGATCATCGCATTGTTGGAGTGGGAGTTGTAGTGAGTTAGTCATTGCGTATAGCTTGATTAGCTATTTTAGCTAGTCATTTTGAATAGTTTAATTAGTTACTTTGCTAGTTATTTTTAATACGCTGGTTAGTCATTTTAGTTAGTCACTTTGAATAGCTTAGTTTGTCAGTTAAAAGTTAGTCATTTAAACAGCTCATCAATTTAGTAATATAATTTTAAGTAGCTTGAATATTGTAATAATTTCTAGGTTTAGTATACTAATTTTTACATCATTATTACTTTGCAAATTGACAAGAAAAATCTAGTAAGCCGTCTTATTGCGACGATCGATGGTCATGACTAGAATTACTGGGAGTTATAATTGACGACTAAGTAATGTTGAATACTAATCGAAGACTAACTAATACTGGCAGTTATAATTGAAGACTAAGTAATGTTGAATACTAATCGAAGACTAACTAATACTGGCAGTTATAATTGAAGACTAAGTAATGTTAAATACTAATCGAAGACTAACTAATGGTTTCCACTTCACAGTGACAAGTGCAAAACGAGCCACATTTTAGCCACAAAATTACGTTACAATTCAATCATTGCTGGTGTTGCGCTACTTTCATAAAAAAAACTTGCCTTTAGTGCCTTGGTAAGATTGATTGTGTATTAAAAATGGATGGGTTCATAGAAGTAAAAATTCACTCGGTAATGCAGTAAAATGGATCTATATGTTTAAGATGACCATGCTGATTTCAAGTTCCCCAGCCATCTGTTTAATGTAATAATTCTTACTGTAATGTAGGTATTGAACTTTTAAAATCATGGGAAACGTATCTTTGAACATACATTAAATTTAGCAACGCTAATCGAGTTTTATACATGAGGCAAAACGCTGAAAATACTTATATTTCAATCTTAAATTGCATTAGGAAATAAAGTTTCAAGTAATAACATTTTTTGTAAGCCAATTGTTTAATACAATATTTATCTAAACGATAAGTCTACTACATTTTCAAGTTTACAAGATATCACTAATTTCTAATTTGTGCATTTGCTTTTGAATAATCATTTTTCGGACATTATTCTTCGGAAGTGCGTGTTGGTGATGTGAGAACAGGACCGAGAGCGAAGAGCAAGACAGGCTTGGACGTGATCATACTTCGAAATATCGATACTTTGTGGTATCTAACCATGTTTTTTATTGAACTCATGTTTCAAGTCACAATTTATATCAATTTCAACGTACATGCGTAAGGCATTTGCGAATGAACCGCAGCTTATCATCGCCCGAGTGCCGATAAAGGAGCTGTGTGGCCCAAAGTGCAATGATAAGCTGCTCTGGGTTATTTTAATCCAAGCTGATGTCTTACACAGGTGAGCTGAAGTTATTGAGTATTAAAGCATTAAAGTAGCGGCGGTGGCGCTCATTAACGAGAAGATGGCAGGGCGGTGTCACGAATTGTATCAATATAGCAGACACCGAGACCATGAGGGCCTCGAGACTCTCACGCTGTACGTCGAGACTCTCACGCTGTATGTCGAGACTCTCACGCTGTATGTCGAGACTCTCACGCTGTACGTCGAGACTCTCACGCTGTACGTCGAGACTCTCACGCTGTACGTCGAGACTCTCACGCTGTACGTCGAGACTCTCACGCTGTGTATCGAGACTGAAGTTATATATACATACTCGTTAGAGATGCTCCACTTGCGCGAGTGGTCGGTTGTACAGCAGCTTCTGAGTGCCAACTTACCGAGTTCTGGGGCCTAGAGATGACATGTGCATGAATCATCGTTGATCAGTCGTACATTTGGTAGGAGGACTTTTAAATTCGCTATTCCGAATTCTGGGCTAATTAAAAGAAGCATACGGACATCATCTTCAATTGTATGATAGCAATTAGGCAGCGTGTTGTATTATACTTACGATGTCAAGGCGGGAGGGAACGTCCTCATCCCACATAATTGGCTTAAGTTTTAAACTTATTTTGTAGAAAATCTATATTTGGCATGTGTTCAAGTTTGGAAAATGGTAATCAAATTATGCTTACTTTGATGACACTGAGAGGTGATTTAGGTAATGCTATAAGAAAAGTTGATTTAAATTTAATTTCGATAATCAGGTATACAGTATAGCACCCCATTGTAATTTTCCCATTTTAAGGAATATAATATATTAAATTTATACAACTTACTCTATGATTAGTAGCAAGTCCAAATCGATATAATTTCTTCTACTCTGTAAATGAAGTTTAAAAAATAATTGACGATTTGATTTTGATTTAGTTGTCCACACTAAATCCACGGAAAGGCAGTGCAATCTCTAAATAACTGCATTACTGCGTCCCTCTTTCAGTGTATACTAACTTACATAAGTGTATTGCTGCCACCGTGGTCGAGTGATGTGCATCTCTGCTTGCAATGCAGGAAGACCCGGGTTCAACTCCCATAACCACCTTAGTCTGTTCCTGTCTGATCATCGGCGGACGAAAAACACGTCTGGCCTGCTGCGACGCTGGCTGCCCGGATTAACACGTTGCCTCCGATTGCCTGATTGGTGTAAATCTTCACTTTGTACGCATAGTCACTAGAAGGATCTGAAAAAATTACAGAACCTAACCTAAGTGGTCCACATACGTACCACTTCGGAGTCAACGTGTTAAAACTAGACATTTATCGAAACGTCCATAGGAGCCTGTACTCCAAGTTACAGCACAAAAGACGAGAATACTCGCTCGGAGCATCATCATTACTCCTACGATGTTAGCATTAAAAATTCAAAATCCAAGGTATCTGTACTGTATGCCTTATTGGAAATAAAGTTTCTTTCTATCTTTCAATCTTTCAATTATTTAATTATTTTAAAACTACCTAGATATGTAATGGTGTTTCTGCTCTATTCCTCACTGTTTATGTATTCAATTTCCCTTCATTTAACAGTGAACTTGCATTGCCTTCTTTGCACAGGACAATTGTTTTCATTTTTGTAAAAGTTTTGTTATAATTACGAAAAGAACTCTAAAGCCAAACCTTGATTACTTATCTAAGTAAGAATATTTTAAAACCAGGGAACAACTGAAGTTATCACAAATTTACCAAGATATATAGTTTATTTTTCTTTGGATTATCTAAACTAGTGTTTTCATAATTATGGCATCAAGTGGAGGTCTGTTTGATTTTGAAAAATTTACTAGGTACGTTACCGCCCGTGTCTCGTGAAAACGTCTAAGCTCGACCCGTAGACTATGCTGATGATGATTGTATGATATTAAATGTTAAAGTAGAATAGAATATGGCAACAGGAACGAAGCGCTTGGTCCCTTCTTTCATGAAGGCATCAATCATGACACGTCAATTACGTACAAGCATTTCAGACACTCACACGCACCACAATCCTACACAGGCCCAGAAGTCAAGAGGAATATGGAATCAGAACTTTATATAACTAGGGTTTTTTATCCAATATTTGTCGAGACGGTTTTTGAATTTGTTTACAGTGCCAGCAGAACAATATTTCAGGGTATCTGGTTCCAGGTTATCCACATTCCAATTTTTAGTTGAAAAAAGTTTTTGAGTCTGGGATGTCGTGAAGGTTCTTATTTTTAATTTACGGCCGTTTTTCTAGTTTGGACGTTATTGTCCCTGTCGAAAAGAAGTTCTAGGGTAACATTGTTATGGCCTTTGAGATATTTACAGGTATCGATCAGTTGTCCTCGTAGTCATCTTTGTTTTACTGAAATTAGCTCAAGTTGTAGGGCATGTACGTACCCACGGCTACACCCTACGTTCGTAGAGTGTAGAATTGTAGTAGCTAAAATAAAATAAAATCCTTATGAGATAGACAGTGGTCTTTATTCATTTATTGATTGATGTAGAGTTGGAAGAATATTGACATTAAAAACTTAGTAATTAACGATTATTAAATAAATATATATTCAAAACATGCAATATAAAATAAAATAAAATAAAAGTATTCAATTCATACAACGTATCGCGACAGTGGCTTAGAACTTTAAATCATACCACATATGATTTCATTATAACCAGTCTGTATGCTTTCGGTCTTTCAAGTTCATCTGTAAATACTAACAAAACAATTTAAAAATCATATTGTCACCGACTTATAAAATATGCGCTATAAAATCACATTCATACGAACTCATAAAAATATATTTTCCCTGAGATGTAACACACTTGTATCTATTATTCGTAATCCACCTTCATCATAATGCATCATAATAGTTCTCAAAAATGAATATTCCATGCATCTACTGATTACCCCAACTGAATAGCGATAATAATTTAACTACTGTTAACACGACGTGTTGGGCAGGTGAACGAAGCTTTTGAGATCCTGAAAAGAAGGACGTGCAGCAACCCGGCCCAACGGATGCCCAAAGTTGAGATCCTGCGGAACGCAATCGAGTACATCGAGTCTTTGGACTACCTCCTCCACAGCGCTGTGGCAACCGCAGAGTCAGACGCTGATGTTCTGTCTGAGACCAGGCCGTCGACAACATCCAGTTCTGTGAGTAGAATCCGCACGTCGTTAACCCTTTCAAGTGTGGTGGTACACATTTTATACCTCCGAAGAGATCATGTTTCACACCCTTTCAAGTGTGGTGGTACACATTTCATACCTCCGAAGAGGTCATGTTTAATCCCTTCAAGTGTGGTGGTACACATTTTATACCTCCGAAGAGGTCATGTTTAACCCTTTCAAGTGTGGTGGTACACATTTCATACCTCCGAAGAGGTCATGTTTCACACCCTTTCTAGTGTGGTGGTACACATTTTATACCTCTGAGGAGGTCATGTTTAATGATTGGTGGTACAGAACGTATATCACTTTTTAAAATTGAGTTGCTGCGCTGCTCAGCAGCTCAAAATTTGGACCACCATCATAAATGTAAGTTAATATCCCTATGAATCTATGAATGTTTAGGCATGTTACACATTTCTTTCCATCAAAAGTATGAACCCGAAAAGGTTAAGCCCATTTCCTGGCACACTGTGTTTCTGATAGCAATGTTCTATGATCTTTGAAACTCTACTTCATTCAATCAGAATGCATTTAGCCGGAATGTCACTCCCAGCCAACTAGCGACCTCCATCAAGGCAATGTATTCTCTTCATTTGTCATTTGATTTCAACGACAATTTTGAGAGCAAATGCGTGTAAAATTTTAACTACGAGCCAAGTCTTTAAGAGAATAGAGTTAGTGCTCTTCTATAGAAAAGAACGTATTTTTAAGATTATTGTTTGACTGTCGAACACAACTTTTACGAGTTCATGCATGCGTTTCATTAGTAGCCTAAAACTGATCAGAATATATTAATATTTTGGTAAGAGGGCGTCATACCCCTTAGAGTAACAGAACAGGAGGTGCAAAGAGGAAGAACTCTTGTTTATAATCGGTCACGTGTACTTTAGCCGGTTTCAAAATAGAATATACAACTAGATTCTGCGTGACAATTGGCTAAATATTACATATAAAATAAATTTATGGCGCAGTCGATGAAAACGGATCAGCTGAATTTGACACTCTCGGGACGTTAATATTTCCTAACTACTCCGACTACTGTGTACATTTTTATAATTATTGCCAATCTTTTACTGAGCGATGAAGGGACTAATGTAGCAAAGTCATGCTGGTCACTACACAACATTACACCAACAGACGACAGTGGTACACTCTACCACAATACTGACAAAATCACGCATTCTCGAGTACTAAATTAGAAAGCTTTTCTTTTCCGATGAGGAAATAAGAAGCGAAACATCGTCTTCATACCTTCGTGGCACGGTTGGTGTAGCATTCATACGAGGCTTAGATCGTTTGAGGTACGTTGGCAGCCCCAGCTACCGCCAGAAGGCTTGTGCTGAAGCGACTGTTGACATCGCTGCTACGTTTAAAGCCCACGGGCATTCGAGCTCTTATGGAGCTTTGTACTTTTAAACCGTCGCTAAACACACCTTCATTCCCAGTCTTTTCTCAACAACTGCTTTTATTTGTCAGCATTGTCTCCTTACATGTGCCGTAAAACGGTCGCCTGCGTACGTGTTGCTCATTTCAAAAGCTGTGGGTTTGTATGTCCATTGGTGTTGAATTGGCTGTGTAGCATTCTGTAGTTTGAATTGAGTCCCTTTTTCCCCATTTTTACACTCTTACTGTGTTTTAATATGAGTAAGTTATCGACATAGGATGGTTTAAACATTGCAATCTGAACGAAATTGATATCGGTTTGAAATCCACAACCGTTGAGCGTTATTTCCACTCGTTTGCATAATCATGATGAACAGAAATCAGTCAAATAGTCCGCATTGTTCACGTCATTCCCGAGTTGAAGTTCAAAACTCTTTTGTACCATGTCTGCATTAAACAGAATCTGCGCAGTTCTCAGTTAAGTACACAGTATATTATTATTGTATCAAAACAATCGGTACTGAGACGTGGAGCACCGACGAGGTTTCTGATATCTATGCAGGCAACAAATTGGAAATGGAAATTTGGTGCCAGTCTTCGTCGATTTTGTATCGCAGATGCATGGTGTTGAGCTGCTTGCCGATTCACAGAGTATTGGCAAGCGTTCTTCCGGAGTAGTAGAGTATTTTGTGTACATTTTTTGTGTACTCGATGAGTGACCAATTCCTAACATCAAAAAATTGTAACTCATAAAAATTAGTGTGAAATTAAATGTGGAATAATTAAAATAGTAATGATTCGATTTCATAGTTAGCTATTTTGGCTATTATTGCTTTCTGAAACGTTGTAGAGAATATTCATGCAGTAGAATGAGTAGATGAGTTTCTTTCAAAAGTACTCTACGGAATTTAGTCCCAGAATTTTGCTTTCTAAATTTTTACAGCGATTTTTCCTCAGACAAACAATTGCGTGGAATCTCATAACAAGAATGATTTGAAATATCATAACAAATGTTCATAACTACATGAGATGTGACACTACCAGTTGTCCCAACACCAATACTCACAGAACGAAAATGGATGTAAAATTTTCCTACACCAATACTAACTGAAGAAAAATGGGTGTAAAATTTTCCTACACCAGTACTAACTGAAGAAAAATGGGTGTAAAATTTTCCCACACCAATACTAACTGAGAAAAATGGATTTAAAATTATCCAACACCAATACTAACTGAAGAAAAATCGATGTAAAATTTTCCTACACCAATACTAACTGAAGAAAAATGGCTGTACAATTTTTCAACGCCAATTCTAACAGAACAGAAGTGGACACAAAATTCATGGGAGCAAGATAAACGAGTGTTTTAAAATAAAATGTTCGATGGTTTTATGACATTTTCTCGCAAAAGTTGTACCTGGAACACTACAATTCGTAAAAATGATTGAGTGTTCTCTAGATTTTCATATTTTTCATTATTATTTGTGCACCAAAAAATGATCTCTACTATTTTTATCACATTTCTTTGATTTCACTTCGTTCTCAGAATTACTTAAATTTTATTGCCTATTTATTTCTTTTTTTGCTTTCATTCGTCAAGAATTTTACATAACGCGTCTTGCGTGGACGGTACAGCACAGAATGCGTTCTATCGTCACAATGAAATCATTTCTTCATTCTCATTAGTCAATTACACGTGCATAGCAATGCAGTGAATATTTTCGAATGATATTGATCGTTTTTATGTTCATAATTCTAATTGGTACAAGTGTGAGAGCTTTTAGATCTCGTGCTGTTTGAACGACAACCATCTCTAAAATTTAGATATTGCCATTAAAAATATATTTTTTATGCAGTGTAATTATTTAAATTATCTAATACATTGCAATACATTACTTGATTCTAGACCCGCCACTTTTTCCGAGTTAATTTTATTAACAACATTTGATTCTATAATAAAACATTTTTTCACCCACCCTTTTCTCAAGTTAAATGAATTGTTAACATTGAAGTTTGTAATTAAAACGTTTACCATTTTCTCTCTTTAGTCTGCGGGAGCTTCTGTTTTTTTGTTGGTTGCGTCTCCACGCGAGCTTATGTATCTTCTGCGAACAGATCTTCCGAGTATCTGAGCACTCTAAGGGCTTTCTGCAATTGCTTGTTGAGAGGCGAGGCTTCCTAGCCTAATTGTCTAGATTGACTGACTCTCAGAGGCACTAATGACTCTGACTCAGGCGAATGACTCCAACCGACTCAACCAATTTGCACCGAAATTGTTCTGAACAAAATCTCGCCGACATATTCAGCAGCCGAGCTCTCGGTCTCTCAAGGCTTAGCGATTTTGTGAGTCTTCATAGCTTCTTGTGTGAGACTTGTAAAAATAGAGCACTTAATGTAAGGTGTGTTGTAAAAATAGAGCGCTTAATGTAAGGTGTGTTGTAAAAATAGAGCGATTAATGTAAGGTGTGTTGTAAAAATAGAGCGATTAATGTAAGGTGTGTTGTAAAAATAGAGCGATTAATGTAAGGTGTCGTTGAAGAGAATGATGTTCAATCCTGTTACTTGATTCTAGACCAATCGACTTGTGGTTTCGTGTTTTGCGTATCAAGAAAAGTAAATGAGAATTTTAAGTTATACGAGTACAGATTATTCAAAAAGGAATAAAATTGTTAAATATATAATAATTTCTCCAATTAGTAGGGATTAACTTTAAAAATTTTACAGCTTTGAAAGAAGAAAATAAAGAGCAAGACCAGTGACGACAAATATCATGCGCAAATACATTCTTTGAATGTAAAAATTAAGTTGTCAGAACTGTAGGTGCAATCATTAAATCAGACTACATAATTTTAATAGTGAAAGAAGCTGCAATGTAAGAGATGTAATATGTTAAAATTTATAATAGCTTTATATATGTGAAAAATAAAAAGATAATCGGACGGACATGGTGGCATTAACGAGATAAAAAATAATAACAAATAAGCAGTCAAATAGTACAAATGATTCTGTCAGACAAATTTATTTTATTCACTATTGAAAAATAAATGAAACAGAAACTGCCATTCTTACTAGAATAAAAAACTAAGCCTGCAATGTTGATTGTATGAAAAAAGTATGTTTTGTTCTTCTTCAATATCACTGCCTTAACCTCCTTATAGAAATAAACAAGTGAAAGTTACTTAAAATGAATGTAGACTATAATTTTCTTAATTAGATATTTTCAACTCGTGTCCACACGTGGGATTGACCGTCCTTGCGCTGCCTCCACATGTCTGGTGTTAAGTAACATGGCAGTGAAAGTGACTCAGAATACAGAATTAAGAACCACAGTTCCATTTTAAAGGGAATCTACTTCCATAGCATAAACAGAATTTAACGCAGTTATCTGTACCTAAGTCAGCAATAATAATCAATTCATTTATTAGTATTATTAAGCGAATATTCAGAATTTATTTTTTTCCCGTTAGCGTACAACAAAATTCACAGCTCTCGGTCGATTGATAAATATTTATGAGAGAAAAATGTGATAATAAAGAATATTAGGATCAGATACGGCAGATCATCAAAGATTTAATGAATTAGAGAGATCACATTTAGTCTGACTCCATGAATTTGCTGTAGAACGACATCAGGTATTCTTGCGGGTATTTTTAGTCGTCCCTAATGAATAATTAGATTTGTTCATGCACATTAAAAAATAAAACAAAAAACGCTATAAACATAAATTTATTAGCCCCGGCGTGACTGCGCTTCAGGTAACTTAAAGCTAAACAACTTTTTCTTTTGCAGCAATGCAACACATGAGCAAAGCTCAGAGTCTTTTGAGGAAAAATCTATGCCCAAGTGAGAAGACTTGAGGTATTTGTTTAAAGACTAGATGCTCTTACGGTGAGTACGTGTCGTGCCTTATAACACTGAGCTAAAGTGAAACGGATCTTGCTTCGAGCTAAAAAACTTTTGTCGAAGAGAAAAATAAGTGAAGGAAGATGGAGCATGGCGTACGTGACGGTGTACCCCCGGAACTTAATTGATGAAAGTGCGTTTAATGTTACAAAGAAAGTAAAACTTTCATTCATTGAGTGTCACAATGAATAATAAAATTGTTACGTAGTTCAGACATGACAATTACTGCCTGAGGATTTATAGTAATATGTATATTAATGTATTGGACTAGACTAATTTTATAGATTTGAAGACGATCATCTTTAAATGTCGATAACGATTTCAACAATTAACATGTTTTGCCAAAAAAAAAAACATATAACACTGAAATCAAATGAAAAAATATTTGTTAGAGCCTGAATTTCGTATTTTGGGGAAACTTTCCTCGAAAAAAGGAAAAAACTACGAAAGCAGTGGAAAAAAAAGTGTGACTCGAGTAAAAAAGCAATTTTCGTCGATGAAGTCGGGAAAGAAAAAGTGTTGCAAAGTTGGCTGTCGGAAAAAATTGTCGTGGCTGGCGTTGAAGAAAAACTTTCCTCGTGGTACGAAAAGAAACGAAGGTGTTACTGGCTGGTCGTACATGTCGCTTTTCGAAGAGATGTCGGCATCTCGGTGATCCCTTCTCGAGCCTCTCAAGCTTGTTTGAAATTTGCTCCTCGGGGGCATGAGCAACAAAGTTAGGCGACGGATCAAGAGGCTGTGTTCATTCCTGACGTATATTCCCATCTATTCAAACTAACAAGATTCAAACCAGTTTCTCTAAGAAATGCTAAACCTGAAGATTGTGTAGCAAAGCGTAAAGGCTTTCCTATCGTTCTCTCTCAACTGAAGTGTCAAGACGCATCAGCAGAAAGCTCTGCTCTCTCTGAAAACAATCAAGTGTAATCAAGAGATGTGTAGCTTATCCCATCAGTTTAAGCCAACAAGCTTCAAGCTGAGGTTTCGAAGAGATTTTTAATCGACTAGTATAGAGAAAAAATATGAGCGCAGAGATGTCACCCAACTGTTTAAACTATCATAATACTCGTAAGTTTGTAGGAATTACCTGAGTGTTCTTTTATCCCAGTTGGAAGCAACACATGCAATTTGATACAAGTACTTTTCAAACTCATTTTCTGCTCTAGAAGTGTATTACATGATGCCAGTTATGAAATAATTGTCTAGCACTTTCATTTTTATGAAGTGAAATCTTACACTGACAGATGTAAGATCTTTTAAAAATATGAAAAATCAACTTGTGTGATTATCTAAGCCTAAGTTGACTGCCACCAGCACTACTAGCACATGGCATTAGGAAACGATTCTATGATAGATTTGTATTGAAATTCTTTCTGAGCGATTGTACGGGTGTCATTAATACTAAAGAATGACAAATAGATATGTTATGGCAAGGTAGAATTTTTGTATTCAAAGGTTCATTTGAAGTCCTTGTCCAAGAGGAAAATTTCACCACAACTGCACCACAAGAACACACCTCAGAAAACAGGAAAGGCAACCCTAAAGATACAAAAGAAGCTTTAAGTTAGAACACTACACAGAGACAACAGCGTGAAGGATCATTATCGGACTTCGTGAGGGTGTTAGTTATCGATTGACAAGCCTTATCTTGATAAGGCTTGACACTGATGCAGTGTGTAGGCCTGACCCACAACGCACTTCTGCAAAAAATGTATCTAACTTTTGACGTTCTATAAACAAATCAGTTTGTGCAAGTTTTCTACAGTTGTCGAATTTAATCGCAAATGAGAGATGAAATTGAAATCCAATCGTTTAAATTTCTTGAGAGAAAGATCTTTGTATATGGTCATAGCGTTCATTTAGAATCCCACGTAACTATGAGTTGTGTTTATGCTCGATTTTTCACTTGGACTCATCAAAACGTGAAAAGTTCACCAATTCATATGAAATATTTAAATTTTTTCACTTTAAAATTAATCTGGTACAGTGAAGAGCACGGCAAAAATCCATTAGAAGGACGAAAATCAATTAACATAACGAGAACCCATAAGCATGGCGAGAATCCATTAGCATGATGAGAATCCATAAGCATGGCGAGAATCCAATAGCATGGGGAGAATCCATCAGCACGGGGAGAAACCATCAGCACGGGGAGAATCCATTAGCATGATGAGAATCCATTAGCATGGTGAGAACACACTAGAATCGTGAAAACTTAAAAGAATGGTAAGAATTATTTTACAGGACTAGAATCTATTAGCGTGGATAGAATCCATCAGCATGAAGATCACCCATTAGTATAAGATGAAACTGTGTCACTCAGCAGCCCTGCTGGTACGCGTTCAGAAACATATTCGATATCGGGAGTGGTTATCGGAATTAAACTCTCAAATATCCACTTCTATATCCGCATTATGCTCCATTACGTGATCGAAGTGAAATAAAAAGTCAGGTATCAAATAAGTCGATTTAGATCACCTAGCGTCAATGCAGGGTTGAGTTTCTGTTATAATTTCATTATTAGAGCCGCCGGTAATCATCAAAGTTTCCGTCCCTTGTTCGAGACTGTCGTTTGTGTCTAATTATTGTCATGCTTGAGTTTCACCAGAAAATAAATTTACGACGCCGTAATTTGACTTCTTGAGAGACAATAAATATTTCGACCGCTGCGCATGAAAATTGTCTACGTCTCATTTATGCCTTTTCATTTATTGTAATTAAATAGAGATCTTCAATTAGATTCTAATTACACTGAGAAGTTTTATCATGCACGACTGTGAAAAACATCTTATGGAACTATCATCATTGGCAATAATCTAACTATGACAAGGATCAACAAAAATGAACTGTGGTTTTTATCCCCTTACTATCACCTAAACGTTAGTAACCCCTGACTATCACCTAAACGTTAGTAACCCCTGACTATCACCTAAACGTTAGTAACCCCTGACTATCACCTAAACGTTAGTAACCCCTGACTATCACCTAAACGTTAGTAACCCCTGACTATCACCTAAACGTTAGTAACCCCTGACTATCACCTAAACGTTAGTAAGTACTGATTCCTCTGCTGTAACTGATGAGGCTGCGCAATGTGAAGCAATACATGGCACATGTGCAATGCAGAATATAGCGGTGAATCGTACACCTAAAGACTGCCAAGAAAATCGTGCATCAAGGGATATAATTTTTAAATTACATTTAACTAAATTTAATATTTAACTCATTGAATTACATTTAAATGCAATTCAATGAGAGTCGGAAAAGTGCCAACTAGATGCATCCGAAGAGTGGCATCTAAGTGTAATTTAAGAGTGCCATGAACCTAGATACATCTAGAGAAAGTCAACACATGTGAGGTATCAGTTATGAAGAAGATGTTATTAATTTCAAGATTGTTACTGTACATCTATGCTTGTAATAATACAGCAGTAATAAATTTATACTGAAAGCACAAACAATCCATTGTGTCTACTGCATAAAAATAAATTTCTAAAGTGCATCGTGACGTACATCATACGCTCAGTGTTCTTCTTACGACGCTAGATGCATGCATTATGTAAAGTGACTCAGAAGAGCATTAGTATTTAATCATCACCTTGCATTTTATGGAAGATTCTTATTATGAGATCCTTTTGAATAATGCACAACGTCGAAAAGTTTTTAATGCGCGGTACTTCTAATTGATGCTACGTACATCAAGCGGTCCTGTGAAGTGCATCAAAGCGTGATCCAAAGCACATCAACTCTACGGTCACGCTCTGTCAGCGTCTCACAAAGCGCCCCTGAGAGCCACGGTAAGTCTCTCGCTTCCTACACCAACTTTTTGAAGTTTAGAGAGGTCGCCAAGTCATCAAATAGATCTCCACGGACCGAAAAAATTTACGTCTTCTCAATATGACTTTTAAGTCTGCACAAATCGCGAAGATGTAGTTTATGGTTGCAGAGTCGGACACTGCCGCGAGCCAGCAAGTCTGCTTTTTTGCCTCATGGTCTGCATCTCATTAATTCAATAATGACGTCTCATCCTCAAGTTTATTCCCTCTGCCTAAATGGCGAACGGGAAAAAGAACGCAGAGCTTTTCGTGCTTATGACGCCCGCACCTGACCCGTAAATCGTGCGAGGCAGGTCACATGAAAGGAAGATATAATGGACCTTGGAGAGTCTATCATTTGTAAGGTCACACCGCCGTCATGTCCATAAAATAATGGCGCTGTAAATAAAAATGCTCGAGAATTAAGAGGCACAATTAAAAGGTGCGAGTTTATGGGTGCTAGAACGTTATGTGCTTGCACCGTGTGATGTAAGGAGATCGTTGTCTCCAGAAATGAACTTTGTTAAATATTACTACTGTTATAGTGCTATTCTACTTGCATGCTTTATCGTGTTCAATTTCATGTGGTAATATCAACCTAACAATTACTAGGTACCAACAATTAATACGCGGTGATTACTTATTGTGTTCTACTAGTACGACACATTCTAGCATTTTAGTACAAATACCAGGAACATTTTAGCATTTTGCTTCAATGTTCCTTCATTTAAAGTTTACCTCGGTGTACATGAAATTTGTTAAGCACATTTTTGTGTTGAAGAGAACATATTAGAAAACATGTCACCAGGTACATCTCGTTTGGGACGATGCTCTCCAAACAGGAAGTTTGCATATGTAAACAAAGGCCTACTTGCTGACCTGTGAGTAGTGATGAGTTATGCGAAAACTAATAATACATACGAGACGTTGCTTACCACAAGGGTGAAGATGCCAAAAACAAGTGTTAAGTAATCTTTCTTTCATTTTCACGTTCTTCCGCTTTGCAGTCGATTTTTTATATTTTTTTCGTATTTTAGTCATTTGTTTACCTTTTACTAAAAGTGGCCACCCTTTTCTACGGATGAACCATTGGCCTTCGATATGGTTGAGGTTGAATATCTCTGAGTTATTTACCGCCTCTGAAGTCAATTGCAAACCTTTTCACAATCCCATAATTCTGTACCGACTAAAACATCCATTTCGTAATCAAAATTTTGAAAACGTTACATGCATTGACCATCTGTTTACCGTGTATCATAAAGTCGATACGCTAATATTATACTTTTGCAAACTTTACATGCACAACGAAAATTGTTACTATTCATCATTAATATTCTGCATCATTGTCAAACTTCTTGTAACAGTGAATGCCTTGACACAAGATCTTCCTATTTAACTAGAAATTCGCATCTTGCTTAGGTAATTTTTGAAAAATTTTAGTGTTATTTAGTTCTAGTGAAGTAGTGAGGACCTCGCCCTATTCCTCTACAACGCCCCTCTCCTCTACCAGGCGGGGTGTCACAACACAGCCTCTCTACCATCAAGCAAAGCTTCCCTACTTGTGCTTGCAGCTGCTGCTTCTACAGGTCATTTTAACTGTGTTTCAATTGCGTTCTATTTTCAATAAGCTTGAAGTTAAATACATATGAGCGTAACGTGTATTTGGATTTTTATCGCCTTTATTTCAAGCTGATTTTGCAGTGCAGAAGCATTTCGTGAGTAACTTGATGTATTACTTTTAAGTGTTACAGTTCTACGTGTTTAGAGATAATTACTTTACTGAATCAAAATGTTAATTCTAGGGTTCAAGTAAATTGTGCTATCATAATGAAAGAAATTACAGTCTTTGTTTTCAAGGATATAATTTACGTCACTTTTTCTACTTCTTGTGTGTTTTGAAATAAAATCGTCTTGCTACAGTAGTATTAGAGCTCATTCTTATTTTATTGTGCTGTAATACTTGCTCGATACTTGTAGTGTAAGGTAGGGTCTCAGTGATAAGTTTTTTACTCTGTAAAATAAACATAGAAGCAACAAATGTATTATACTTCCGGCCGTAATGCGCAGGCCGCACTGCAGTATCCGTACTGCACAGGCCATACAGCATTCTTTGTAACAATGACCATACAACTTAGGCTGCATTGCACTGGTCTTACTGCACTACGATTATATGTACTACAATGGTTGTGCTGCACTGAACGTGCTATACTAGCAGTACTGTACTACACTAGTCGTACTGCACTGGCCTTATAAGGCTAGTCATACACGCGTAGCCGTGTCGACATATATAGCAGTGTCGTGGAGTGTGTTGTGTTCACCAAGGTTTGCTGCAAGACAGTCAATGCATGGAAAACAATAGAGAGGAAAACAAACTTGGGTTTTTCTTATGTTCTTTTCCGCCACTCGCTTAAGCAAATCGCATTGGCAGAGAGGAAAGAGGGAAATATGCGAGGCCAAATAAATTCACGCATGTTACCTGTGAGGTTGCGATGGCGCTAGACTGCGCTAGAGAGGTTTGCAATACATTCAGCTTAGAGGTCGATGGCACTTTTAAATGTTCAAAAAACACAACAAACTTTACTAATTGATCTTCAAAACATTGTTTGTACAATGACCTACGAATACCATAGAAAATAAACGCCTACATCGTTCTGTATTATTGAAACAAACAATCTCTTATTTCTTTCTATAATTTTGGTGACTAGAATTTTTCAAATATTCATGGCCGGGAGCGAACGTTGTTTTAAGGTTTTTTATATGGCCTCCAGCTACCTTTTTCAAGCGTGGATAGGCTTCCGTGTGTGTATTTTTAGAAGTGAGTTGAAATTTACTAGAAAACTTGAAAGAATATTTATGTTTCAAGCTCTGGAACATATTCGCAAATATTGAACATTATTTTACCCTATGAGCCTGGAGTTACCCTAAGAAATTACGAGTAAACGTCATTGAATGTTTCGACATATTCTTGGCATTAGGTTAAATGCTGGCCCTCCCATGACATGATGGGGCAATTATTAAAGCGTTTCTTTCGCTGGGTCTTCCCATGTGAAGAGAAACCTTCTCATTATGCACGCCAAAATCGATGAAAGCTCGACCTTGTCTCTCGTGGTGGTCTTATCGACGATATATTGACTTGAGGAAGACAGTGGGCTCTGTGAACACTGCTTCTGCCCATGCTTTTTGATGTTGCATCGTAAAGTCCATCGGCGGCGTGAATATCACGATGCTAAATGTTCACGAAAACTTGGCGACTTTGGTAAGACTTGGACAAGAAATGTCACGCAAGCTTCACGATTTGCGACCGTAGAACTGATGCTGCGTAACGATTTTGTGACTCGTAGTTCTTCTTTAAACAGGTTCTGTTATAAAAAAAATTCCTCCCATAATATTTGGGTAATAATTCTGCAACAAACTTCATAGTATTCTGACTGCTGAAGTGTTTATTTTCTTAATGTATTCAATTTTTTTCAGGCCTGCTTTCATGTTTTCAAGGAACATCTTTAAATGCTCCATTGAATTTTTATTTTATTCACTCGCAGAGTTGACTTTAAAGCGTGTCATCCGTTTTTTTAAATGACACGGTAATTTAAATAAGAACTTTTCGTATACACATCATATATATGAAAGCCAAGATCATTTCATGTGAGCAAGGGGATCAAAGCAAGTGTTTTTTTTAAACAAGCAGTTTTAAACCTCAGTCACTTGCCCAAAGGTTCAAACTGCTTGGAGAACGGTTTTGATCTCGCAATCGTTGTTGGTAAAAGTTCCAATCCTTTATTTTTGTTTGGAAACATTTCTCTGACGAAGTTTCGATCAACAGAAGCTCTTGGAAGGTCGGAACAATTTTCACGTGTGTTTGTTACTCTCTCTGCAATCCTCGGCAAGTTCAATCGCAGGAGAACTTTAGCAACGGCTTTTCAGAACTGCCAAGTTTTTCTTGGGTAAACTCCTAAAACCTCCAGCAGAGCCGGAAATCAGAATTCGCTCGAGAATGTGTATTTGTATGAACCTGTTTCTCCGGCAACTCAGGGACTCATGGAATCTCCTTCATCGCGTGGGATAGACAATTAAGCAATGTTACGAGTGAAGTTCTCAAATGAGAAGTTAGAGCATAGTTGGAAATTGGAAAATGAACTACAATTTTACTCGATGGGCAGTAAAATAGACGGCATTTTGTGGTTTATGCATTTGACATACAAATGAAGTGTTCAGATATATAGTGTAACACAGTCTTTTGTAAGTAGTTGCTTTGCATTTTTTTTCATGCGCCTAGTCAAGTGCGCTTTATCTATGGGAAAAAACATAATTCTTCACTCTGTACTGTTTATTGGTACTAATTTACTCCGAAGTAATAATCCTCCACCTAATATACTGAAAGAAAGAACATCCCAAGCATCCTCCATTTAAGTATGATACAATATTCTTACTCCAGCTGTAATTTGAAATTGATCGAAGCGAGAAATACGTTCCTGCATTTATCAGAATGACGTGAGTCTTGAGCTGCAAGAAATTGCTTACACTGGTCTTGTAGATAAAAATTATTCCATGGGAAAAATTTTCATGTGAAGGAAAAGTTTCTTCTAAAACCTTTGAATTGGTTGCTTTAATCTTAACGAAGGAAGAGTCTTAGTACTCAAGCAGCTGAGTAGTACGGAGGAATGCACTCAAGCAGCTGAGTAGTACGGAGGAATGCACTCAAGCAGCTGAGTAGTACGGAGGAATGCACTCAAGCAGCTGAGTAGTACGGAGGAATGCACTCGAGCAGCTGAGTAGTACGGAGGAATGCACTCGAGCAGCTGAGTAGTACGGAGGAATGCATGGCTCCAGAAAAGACAACAGTACAGAAACGTTCGAGGGTAAGTCGTCGCCTACGATGGTTTGCTTAAAAAAAGCTGTCGAGTTCATAAATCAAAAATTTAGTTGCTGGTAAAAAAAATATGATGTCACGTTTCGGCGGTTGTTTTAACTGAAGTAAATAAATAGGTCAAGTTATTTTTGAGAAATAACACAACGAAAAAAATAACTGCAAAAGATACAGGAAACGTAGTTTGTATTTCTTTTTATATATATCGTATTATTTCCTGTTGTCATAATAATGATTGGCATAATTTTGAGTTTCCATTATCGTACGTAAGTCAAAATAAAATAAAACGCAACGAGTGTCAATACGAGTTTCCGCATTGCGATTCTCGCAGCTTTGTTCTTCATTTCATTAGTTCTTCAATTGGAGGCACTGCGCTTACTGACGTAACAGATACTTTGACCGTGACCGTAACAGATACTCTGACCGTGACCGTAACAGACATTCATTGCCTCAACGTGCTTCTGTCGCTTCATTTTTAGAACATCGAGAGCGGCAGACTCTTTGAACCTCGCAATTTAAGTAAAACGTGATCTCAGAATATCATCCGCTATTATTTCACTTAAAATCTACCACATTAATAAAATGATCGCGACAAGTGAGAGTTAAAGCATCACTATGTGTAGTAGAGACTTGGGTTTTCATGTAGACATTTATAAAAAGAAAGTTTGAAAGGCTTTTATCAGACTAGCATCTGTTAACAAAGTCACTTGCTGCCGAAGGTATAAAACATCTGTAATGGAATCGTCGAAGTGAAACTAACGATCTTAATACGGGATTGAAGCTGGAAATTTATTGAAATCAAGGAAAGAATATAAAAGTGAAAAGAATGGCGGGAATTCATATAATTTTAGTAGTTAGCGTAACGCATGTTTTCAGAAATTAACTTCAACAATAATTTCCTCTGCAGATTTAGTCATCCAATTAATCAGAACAAATATGAATTCCGTAACCATGTCATATCTGCTGTTGAGTTTACTTCGATAAAAACTAATTTCATTTCCCATTATTCTTCTGTTCTGGATCTATGTGATACTTAAATCTCCTGGTGTACAGTGTTGTTCGGTAAGAAGTATTGTTCTGGCTATATGAGTCAGAGCATTATCATGATGAAAATCAGCTCATGCACAATATCGGTCTTGCTGGTGAGTGTCATTTCCTGATTTTTGAAATAATCTAATGAGCTAGTTACAAGATGTGTCGGTCCATAACTTTTCTCTACCCCCACCTTATTGACTCTGAAGTCGACAGGTCAAAAACCTCCATAGATATTCATAATCTCGTCCTAGCGTCTTTCCCTCTAGAATACATTCAAGCTCATCAGAAATGGAAGTTAGCCGTCATGTAAATTTTTGGCAAAAGTAATCCCTTTTTCAATTGAGATGCGTTCACGAGGGTTTTTGCTGTAGGGATAAGTTTTCAATAACTTTTATGACTGACGTGACATCTGATTCATTTTATCGAAATGAAAATCGAAGTAATTGCAGTGATTTGAAACGTTTTGGTACTAATGACAGTTACCAAGCCAGAGGTAAAACTTTTAATTGTAGTTGTTTGATGCAGTGTCGAATAAATTGGCAATTCTAATGCTTTATCAACACATAAAATAAATTATTCTATGAGCTCTGCTTTCGATGTAATCTTGAAAAACAATAGAACTGAATTGTAAAAGTAAAGAAAGTGAAGTAAAATTTCCAAAAAATGTATAGATTTTATGAACTACTATATAAGTATTCGAAAGTCTAAAATAAAAATATATAATTTTTCATCCATTAAAATCCAAGATTGACTACAACAGGTTTAAAAAAATAAAACTAAATACATTGCGAGACATTAATTCACTTTCAACAATCATACAACGCATTAAATCCTTAAAAAAGTAGACATAAAATCAATAATGCATTTTTCAGCCATTGGAACGCATGATTGAATACAGCACACGTAGTATTTTGTGCATCAACCTATTTCTTGTTTTCTGTCTGGCCTTGAACTTCATCAAAGTTTTAATAAAGATACAGGCCTCGCCCTGCTTATTAATGCAAACAAATCAGCATTTTAATTAACGAAGCCTAGCATCGCTACTGATGATTCACTTTTTCAACAAAAATTAAAAGAATCATCCTTGGATTTGCAGGGTTACCTTCAATTTAATTAAATCTTCACACGCAAATTCTGATTTTAATATTGAACGATAAATTGAGGCTGCAAGTATGTGAATTATTTGCTGGATATTACAGGAGCTGAGAAGATATTTACGCAAATTACCTTTCTAAAAATATTTTCTTGGCAAGATTACATCACGTAATTTTTCTGAGAGATCAAATGTGTTAATATCAAAGGTGAGCTCATAGTAAACTGTGTTTGAATTTTTTTCAACGTTGTTAGAGTTATTTAAAAAAATTAACTTTACGTCGTGATTAGATCACATTGCTTACGACTGCTTATTAACGTTCCCTTTGAAATTTTTTGATACAATATCGATTTTGTTTAATTTAATTAGGTCTTGTTTTTCCAAACTTTGTACATCAATTTTTCCTTCAGATTTTTTCATTATTATAATATAAAAATCATATTCTGATGCTCGGATGAGTTCTTATTTCATTTTTATTTCTAGTCGTGTAACCGATGCAAAATAACAAGACTTCGCTTCCTCTCACAGAAAACTCAATCGAAAATAATTGGTCTGCATGCGAGGGATTTTTGCAAAGCGACACGAGAAATAATTCAAGAAGAGCATTGAGTTCGTTCTTATAAACATAACCCCTGCATTTTTCATAGAGCTCGCTCACGCTTGGATGCCCTCAACCATGTGCGAACAGGTTTTCTCAAGTATCACAAAACCTGGGAAATAAACGACCCTAAAGATTAACTAGATTCTGCATGTGCGTGTGGAAAGTCCTTTGCATTCTACGAGAAACAAAAATAAGTAACGAATTATGTGATAAGATCACATATAGGAGCATTATGCTTGAGATGATTGTCCTGGTGCCGATGTTTTTATTCCCACACCCCCATTTCTGAACAGGTATTGGCCATATGACTCAAAGTTTATCTCTGTACCGTAACAAAAAAAAGAGTTCATGAGCCGAGTTAAATATGTAGATTCATAGAAGTGTTTGGGCGCTCAATTTATTAGTGGAGAGCAAGACTCCTGGCCAGTTACGTCGGCTCCCAATCATGCCCAGGCAGACGTTTATTGACCGATAAAGCTTGCGCATCATGCTAAGCAAAACAAACTATGGAGTGTGAAAGGAATTTTTTCCAACTTGAAAACCTTGTTGCACTTTTATGTTGCCTTTAACGATCCTTGAGAGCCGTTCGTGTTTTTTGTTCGTTCGAACTGTGGGCAACACCGGCGCTGCAGTGCTTACATAGGCGTGAAGAATGGCTTAAAGGCTCAGAGATCAGGCAGCGTCATCGTGTCAGTAAGGCAAATAAAACAATGTAAAGTTCATCGTATTGTGTTTATGATGACTTTAGGAAGGTGGTTTGTCTATGGAGGAAGTAATGCTTGAGTTCGTTAGCTTCATTCATGCCTGAAAGTTTTCTTTCAATTTCCCATTGTTGTCGTACAAAACTGGGACACACAAACTGCGACTTGATCATAAAGACGTGACTCAGATAGTATCGTATCTTCGTCACAAGGTCTTAATCCTTCAAATGATAAAGAATTAAGGTAGAGACAAAAACAAGAAAGAATATGTCATTCTTCCCTTTGGTTTTTATTTTTTGAGACCATGTTGCAAACTTTATTCGGCCACTTTTAATTAGTAATTTTAATTGATTTTTTATAACTGCTGCTTAAAATACGGCACAGTACTTCTGACCCAGCAGACTAACAAATGCTCAAACATAATTTTAGGAGCCTGTTTATAAATCGTTAACAAAACTTGAACAGAACGTTAACAGACCATTCATAGAGCCTTAATAGAACGTTAAAAGTTAATGGTATATTTTCCCAATGCTTTATAAATACGTGTACTTCCTGGAAGTAGCTCTGCAATGCGCTATTCATTTCATTTATGGAAGCATATTTTTAACAGGAACTTACCTTGGACGCTGACGCATGTCAACTTATTTCTTACGACAGGGAAGAAAATAAATAACATATTTTGTAATAGAAACGTCCCAAACACACCAGTTCTCGCACCGGGAAAAGTGCTGACTATAATTAAATATGGCGTAACGCTTGCACTGACGTGGATTCAGCACGTATATTTAATCGATGTCCAAAGCATCTTAAGAAGCAACTTTGGAAGCTGGGAACTCATTTGTTCAGAGTGAGTCGTACATCAACAACATTCATCACCGCAGATCAGGGCCAATTTTTTCTTAGCGGGGAGGAGAGGCAGAGAGCTAAATAAATCTGCCATGGGTTCGAATGGGTTCGATTGTTTTTTGAGATCCATAAACAAAGGTTCACATTCACAGGCATGCAACGAAGGCAGGAGAATATTGCCTCAAGCTCGACTGTGTTTTGCAGTACATATACTAAAGTAACCATAACCTCGTCTGTGGCAAGTTGCGGGCAAATGGTGGGGCTTCAATTTATTTTCCACCGTATTCACTCATTTTGTATAACTCTCATCAAGAGTGGCATAAAAGGTACATAAAGAAATACTTTTTACTTCAAGTAATACTTATGGAGAGGAGGTCTTCATCTATGCGATAAAACTGGGCAAGTTTTGAATCCTAATTAGAAGCAACAATAAGCTTGTATGTGCCTAATTTTCAATGGTATTTTCTTAAACTTCTATAGAATTCTTATAGACTTGCAATATCTTGTACATGTTAACATTTTTTGTACTGTGAGCGCGGGCAACCAGCGCCACTCGCAATACGAAAGGTCAGGGAGTAGACAATACTTTCATTATGAAGAAGATTCCTAGTTTTTCATTTCCTTTCCTTGCTACGAGTTTTCTATCTGTAATGCGATGTTGACTGACTGACTGGGGTAGAAATTCCCGCTAGCTACAAGTTTTTGGCTGCGATTACCGTGCTGACGCGATACCCTTCCCCGCTAAGGAGAAGAGTAGTTAAATATTTAATATACGAGTACTTAAAAATCCTGATACATCAAATTCCTTCAATTAGTTTTCAAGGAAGCTTGGACTATTCCATTTTTAATCACTAGGTATAAACGTAGAAAATTTAAATGGATGTAACCAAGAGCGTTGAAGAAAAAAATTAACGAAAAAGTTCGAACAGAACTTGTCGATTGTCAACAATGAAATACAATCGAGCAAATTACCTAATGACTGTTACTGAAAATTTTCTGATACTCGTGGCATTCTACTTTTCAATTCCTCCGTGAAAATCCTGATCTTAAAACCCTGAAAAAATCTGCTGTACATCGTAAGCTAAAAATTAGGACGCTTCAGCCTGAAGCTAAATGTGTTCAAAAGTCTGAGGCTTAATTTTTTTACCTGTGTCTGGATACGTCAGCAATTAAAGCTTGACGGATTGTGGGTGTTTTAGACCACAAAGTTTCTTCAATAAGTGATACATCATCTGCGCTCCTACACGCTTGAAATAAACGAATAAAAAACACGCATTTAAGAATCCTGATATTTGTTGTCTTCTTTCTCGAGAAATCGTCAGGAATAGGCAAGATAAATGAGAACTATTAATTGAAGGAATAAATCACAGAAGGCTTACTGCCGCTTTGTGGCTTGACAGTCCGACTGACGGAAAGGCTAAAGAAGCACGAACTTGGAGTACCTGTCTGCACATTCAGTGAATTATGCACTGAGACGTCTGTCATGGAGGAACATTCGCAATGTAACTGTTAAAATATAATTAGGTACCGGTAATGTCTTGGAGCATACCGAAATGACCACTTGGAATAGAATAGAATGAAATAAAATAGAATAGGGTAATAGGAACGAGCTGTTTGGTCTATTCGTGGTTTACTACCAAAATTCCAGGCCGCTTAAAGTAAAGGCATCAATCAAGCACCTTAATCACGTGTAATGTAATTTCACACTTTCAGTAACATGTAATTTACTCATGCACAGGCATTTCAGTAACGCACATTTACCACAATTACAAACGGACCCAAGTAGTCAGGGATATAGAATCAGTACTTTACAATACCCCTTACCCAATATTTGCCGAGACGATTTTTAAACGTGTTGACAGTGCCAGCAGAAACTAGACTTTCGGGCAGCTAGTTTAGAGTTTCGGTAATTTTAACTGGAAAGAAGTTTAAAGCTTAGTATGTCTTGAAACTTCTCAGTACTAGTTTTTGGCCATTACTTTTGGTCCGCACGTTACCGTCTCTGTCCTTATCATGGTAACATCGTTAAGACCGTTGAGATACTTTATGTCTCAATGAGTTGTCTTCGTAGTCTCCTGTGTTCTACGGAGACAGACGCACCTCGCCAACATGAGTGTACCATCCAATCTATGCTGCATGCATACAATCACGGCCAAGTGCATCCAAAATATGTCACATGCATCCAATCTCAGTGACGTGCATATAATATAGGACACGCACATCCAATTTCGGTGACGTACATGTAATATATGTCACGTACACTCAATCTCGGTGACGTGCATATAATATAGGCCACGTACATCCAATTCTGGTGACGTTCATGTAATATAAGCCACATACATTTAATCTCAGCCTGTGAACACACGTGAAGCACCAGCTCTTCACTCAGGGCACGACGCGTCGAAACGCATCGACTGCAGCGGCGGCGACGTGGGAGGCGAATACGTGGAGTGTAGGACGTGCAAATTCCTGTTTGATGGCACGCACGAGTGGTTGAGTGTCTTGATGACACGCACGAGTGGTTGAGTGTCTTGATGGCACGCACGAGTGGTTGAGTGTCATGATGGTACGCACGAGTGGTCAAGTGTCTTGATGACACGCACGAGTGGTTGAGTGTCTTGATGGTACACACAAGTAGTTGAGTGTCTTGATGGTACACACGAGTAGTTGAGTGTCTTGATGGTACACACGAGTAGTTGAGCGTCTTGATGACACGCACGAATGGTTGACTGTCTCGTTATTTTCACATTTCGAAGTTAACTAACTCTGGCTGCTAATGCCGTTGACAAACACCGTTCGATCTCAATACTGGGCCCCAGTTTGATGACCACGTAAACATACTTCGGCTTCTACAATTTATCCATTAATGTAACTACAACGCTATTCTCTGTACAAGAAAATTATTTCAGGTTTGGATTTCCTAAGCCCCTAAACTAGTTACGTCTTACTCGCTATACGATTTTTCAACTTTCAAACAACGAACAATTTCTTTCCCGAAAATTGTTATACAAAAACATGTTTGCAAAACACAAATGTTCAAGAAAAAATCTCATTCACTTCGTCCTCATTAGTAAAAGATCTGAAGTTTAGGTATGGTATATTACACTTTCATTACCATACGTCATTGCAGCGTTCAACATTCACACATTTATAGATGGTAGTTGCCAAGTTGCGGTGAGATTCCGTATTCATTCATTGCCTTGTGTAACTCCAACGTCTAGAAGTCCGATTTTGTAATTGAGTTATAAGAAAAGCAATCCATTTATTTATGGAGAAGGTCTCATTATTGAGCTTCACCTCTACATCAGGTATGACCCGAGTTATTTTACGACATAGTAAAGTCTCTTCCAATTAAGAAGGTCGTAAAGAGGTCGGAACGACAACTTTAGGACCTGACCAGAACCCCAATATAGATCAGCAGTGCCGTCTCTTCGCGATTTCACATATGTCTGCATTTTAATTTTTTTATAATGACTTCTACTTGATGTTACTAGCTGTGAGATACGATCATATCAATTAGTGTGTTCTCATTGGGCTTGGAAAGATCACATAATAATTGGTACTTGATCAGACGAATTTGCCAGATGGGGTTCAAGGATATAGATGTCCGAACAAGGGCTTCATTCAGTAGTATGAACTTAGTTTTCTTGCTAACAATCCAGCGAGGACATCACATGAAAAAATTTCATTGTTGAATGAACCCTTGGAAAGTTAGTCGATTATTTATTTGATATCTTATACATTTGTGACTCAGACACTCTTTTTAAAAGTGCATTGAACTGTTCGTTTTTTTAAAAAAAACAGAATTTTGTAAATTTGTATCAAATAATGCAGTAGCTCCGGATGCCACTCGTATCCGGATCCCAAAATAAGGATCATTTGAACTTTGAAGTTCTTGATGTTCCACGACATCTTCTCCATTCACTTATATTGCCTGTACATGAGTACATGCTGCACAACATTGGGTACTATTGAGTAAGTGTAACGTAAATCATGCCACGTGATAAACTAAGTGGAATTCTACTGCAATGATAGGTTGAAGTTGTTATTTGTTACCTAAATTTGACCAAAACTTTTCATTAATTGAGACTGTGTGATTTATTATGTGATGCATAATAATTTGATGTCTGAATTTTGATTAAAGACCTAAGTAATGAAAATAGTGGGTGTTGTTCGTTATCCTAGTTTTAGTTGAATCCGTCGGTAATGAAACTTGAGGTTGATTCTTAATTTTCAGCATTGAGGGAGTTAGTATTTTATCTGACGCAAATTCTATGCAGTGCAAGTGACCCATGAAAGAAATTACGCATAGTAATGAATACGTATGATACTTGGATTGCAAAGAATGAAAAAGAAAGAAAAAATTTCAGTTTCAATCAAGTATTCAATACTGATACATTGGATTTTTAATTCATAATACTAACATTTACAGAGCACACTTTCATAACCATTGGATCAAACGTTAGATTGGTTTCCTTGTTCTCAAACCAGGGCTAACGAAAAGGAAAAGTAAAGAAAGAAATAAACTTTATTCGATTCAGGTATGCATACAATATATGTGCAATGATTTTTAAATTCTTAATGATAGCATCTTAAGACTAGTAATCATGCTTCCAGCGATGGTGTACACCCATCTTATGACGTGAGACAGAGGCTCGTAGGAACATGTTGTGATAATCTAGAAGTTAGACGAAATAGAGTTTAGATAAATTCAACCAGTCAGTCAGCCTAACTGGTCTCTGCGTCACAAGCAGAGAAAATTCGAGAGACACATGAGGGAGCGAACCTTCGAAACTAGAGACCTGACAACACGAGTACAGAGCCCTAATCACTAGGCTGTAGTAGCAGAAAAAGATAGTAGAAATTTTACTTACGCAGCATTTACGCTCGAGGCTAAGTAATCATCTATGGAAACAAAATTAAACCGACCATCGAACTCCAAAATCTCAGTTCTTATTGTAACGATTACCTTGAACTCACTTCCACGCTCCAGAAAACTTTCAGTGCTGCATTCAAATAACAATAAACGTTGACTGAACATCCGAGTTCTTCCTGCTAATAAATATTACGGATAGTTGTGTAATTGACGTGGGGCGAGTCATTATTTGGTCTCTTTGATAAATAATGTTTTAATTACCCAGTTATTCTTCTTAGAATAAACGTGGGAGGAAGAATTTCCTCGTGGCATTAACTGCCCGGTGCTTCTGCTTGTGTGTGGGCAGGCTTATCTGCTATTAAAACTTAGCTCGCGACTCTTGCGTTCTGCGGAATAATTGGGGGAAGAATTTTGCTCTGTTTATCGACAAGAGCGTTGCTCTTCTTCCAAAGTTTCATGAGTCAGCAAATGGTGATAACGTTGTTAAAATAAACCCATAATAACTACATAGTAGAATAGAATAGAATAGAATGAGGCTATAGGAACGAACCTTCTGGTCCATTCTTGGGTCGGATAATTACTTCGATAATTATTCGGTTGTTTACCCAAGTCCCATGCCGTATTTCTAGCTGCGTCAACCATGTCGGCAGCGGGATTCGAACCCGCGTCTTTCCGCTCGCAAGCAGATTCGCTCACCAGTCGACCAAGCTGGTGATTTCAAGAGGTGATTTCAAGGTTTCAGTTGTTTCCTGCTATGCTCTCACTTCAAGGGATATCATTTAGAAGAAGAACCTGATGTGTTCGAAGGAAATGAATGACACACATAAAATCAGCATGAGTTAGTGTGCATGACACATACCGCAACTCATGCTCACTGTATGGCATCTCATGCCCACTGTGTTAGTGGGTATGAGTTAGTCTCATGCCTAATTTACACAGCAAGCACAGTTTTCCTTGTTGGTTCATTATGTGCATCTAAATGAGAACCCCTAACAGATAAAGTCAAGGTTTCTAACACTTGTGAAACATTTCATTCATTACCGTTCATATAAGATATTTCGTGAGTGACAACCTATGAAAGTTTTATAATTCTACTTCTTAATTCTTTTAAACTCAGTAATCTTTAATTATGGCTTAAAATTGTAAAATTGTTGGATCATTTTTTTGGCGATGAAATTCTAAATTTTTGCAGTTCTGTTTCGAAATTATTGCATAGATTCAGTTCCAACCTATTAAAAATTGTCTTTAATCTTTAGTGCATCCCTTGTTTCTCTTTGTGCATCCATTGTTTCTCTTTATGGCTTTCCTCTTTTCTCTTTTTCCGTCCCTTGTTTTTGTTTGTGCATCCCGTGTTTCGTTTAGTGCATCCAGAGTTTTTCTTTATGCATCCGTATTGTTTTTCTTTGAGTGTCCCGTGTTTCTAAAGATGCATTCCATGTTTCATTTCATGCATCCCGTATTTCTCGTTCTTACATACTCCTAGATAATTATGTACATAGGTCACAAGATACAGCAAGCCTTTTCTACTTTCCTTGCTGGGCTCATCATTATACCTCACTCTCTTGCTCAGGGCTTTCTAAAGTGACGTATATTTTAAGCCGTTTTTTATCAACACTATTTTATTTTTTGGGACCGCATTTAAATGCAACACGCGAAGGTTGCCTTTCAGGTTTTTGCTCGGCAATAAAGTTCTCATTAGAGTCTGCCTTGAATATAGGAAGACATTCGTGCATTTGAAGCATAGAGGTGTTATTACGTGGAGTGGCGGCCATCTACAGATGCACTTCTGATGAACAACAGATGTATAAGTGACGCTTACAGCCGCTGCGCAACATAGCTGTAGATTTTTTACAATTATCTGTTAATTTATATCATCAGTAATTACCTCAGCGAGAGTCACTGCGCTTGATGAAGTTCGTCATATCCGTCGGACTGAATATGACATCAATCTGCCTTGAAAAAGTTGTCTTGATGCATCAGCAAATTAAGTAGAAGGTATGTTTGAAGCTCAGTTTCTGCCTCGCTCAGATGCCATCAAATTCTGCCGGTTTGTGAACACTGATATTTCTTTCTTCACATTACTGACGATCAGATCGGTGTATCAGGCTTCGTTATCAGCACACAGTCACACTTTCGACGCGTTTCTTGTGTTTTTGCTTCGTTTAGAAAGCTCGTTTCGACGTTGGTGGTTCGTTTAAGACTTACCTCGCAACTCCAGATTTATATCTAGTTTCATTTTTTATTACTTGCGACGCTACACATTTGCTTGACAGGAATGCATGCACAACCCCACGACGATGTGGGATTTTTATCAGTTTCTGATGGAGGTTTGGCTAGTGGTACTTTGAAAGATTTATTTCACTCGAGGAGCAAAGTGTCACGTGCCCTACTTTGGGTGATGTAAGATTGCTCATACAATAGAATCTATGCATTACTGAGTTTTAGATTATAAATGATATAAATGTAATAATATAATTGCACAATATTAATGATTACATAAAAACCTACAATGAACATCATATAATATGATAACAGGGTGCGCTGAATGCACTAGTATATATTTCCAATGTATTCAATATAAAAATCGCTTTCTGCATCTATATGAAAACAAAATAATTTCTATCAAATAAACTTATCCAGAATTAATGAATTGTATGTTAAAGCATATATTTACGTGTGTTTACACGCTCTCAATAATGATACGCTCAATGGGGACGATGAACATATCTGAGTATTAATGTACTTTTGCTTGTCCATACTTTTTCCCATTTTACCGATGGCAGTACCTATACTTTTATTTAAATTGAGGGGACGATGAACATATCTGAGTATTAATGTACTTTTGCTTGTCCATACTTTTTCCCATTTTACCGATGACAGTACCTATACTTTTGTTTAAATTCACTAACAATAGTACGCGTATTTAATTTCATTTTATGCGCCATAAATAACTAATGAGGATTACATTAACAACATTTTCATTTAATGTTACTTGTTATAAGCTCCATTTATGTTACATACACCGGCACCCACCCTCCAGACTTCCCCACACTCGAACCAACTGCATTTACCTTGAACAGTTTGTTCTCTCAAGCAGCTCCAGGAAATTAGGCGTAGTAGAGGAGACGGTTGTGTTGAAATGCGACTGACAAGAAATGAAACAATTATTTTGCCCAATTTATCGGCATAGGGGAGTAGCCCTCGCAACAATGGCAGGAGATGCTCGGTTTTCTCACGAAGCTAGACCTCAACTTCCGTCCGTAGGGCCAGAGATAGGGGCAACCGCCGGACCAACGCCAGTTTGTGGTTAGCGTTACAGTCAGTTCGTACGTCTTACAATGTTCATTAACATTTGCAAATATTATTTTTGAAATTTTGGATGCTTCTGAGTCTGTTTTTTGGTTTTGAGCTGTAAATAATGGATGAAACAGGGTTTAAAGATCACGCTAAGCTTAATATAATTTGAGTTTCAAAAAGTTTTGTCTTCCAATAAATTTTCCAATTTCCAATTTTGTCTTCCAAGATCTGCTTGCGGATTGGGACTTTTGAGGACTGAATCTTAGAGTAGAAATGACTGAATCAGACGGTGGGAATAACAGGATCTGACTGTTGGTATGACTGAATCAGACAAAGAACTTGCTTACGCTTGCCGTGTGTGGTCGGGAAATGAAATTTTGCAATTCTAAAACTCATTAACCGCTAAGCCAATTCATTTGCTTCATGTATTTCGTGTTAGTGCTCGAATCATAAACCTTATTCGCTAAACTACTTTAGAGCGATTTTTTTCTCGTTGGTCGTTATGTCATCGTGATTCGTCTCATAATATTTGAGAGCAATCTGCATTTCAGGAGCATTAGCATTGTGTGAAGCCGTTTTATTTAGTGAGGTAATAATGACGCATGTCTTGGCACTCGGTGCACAAAGCGTCTTTGTTTACTGCTAAAACAACACAGAGTGATGAATGTGCATTGCAAATGCAGACTGCCTGCTGTACGTATGACAGTCCACTTCTAGTTTCAAATTAACCATCTTTTTGAGATTACATAATATGTGAGTGAAGGACTTTTTAATGTTTCTTGGCAACGCAAAACCCAAGTGCAATGTGTACAACAAGGCCAAAGTATTACTCATAATCCTATAACATTAAAATGTAAGAAAAAGGTAAAAATGTAGTACAGTAAGGAAATAATTAGCTCCTAAGGAAAGAATACAAAATTAATCGCCAGAATTTAGAGTAAGCTGTGTGAAAATATGTAACAATTTAGGTTTTTTTTGTGGAAATTAAATAAAAAACATAATAAATTAAAAAAAATAGAGATAATATTTCGCAAAAATAGATAATAAATGTAGAAAATATGGGAAAATATATTTCAAATCAGAAAATTTTGTAAAATTATTCGAATACGGATACTAATTTAGATATGGCCGGTAACGAATGTGAATGTGAAGTCTGTAAAAATAGTTGTTTTATATCAGATGAAACTACCTCTATTTCACATTCAAAGGAATGTGAGCTCACCAGGAAGTTAAATTTTAAAAAAGTGATTGCATCTCGAAGCTGCTTTCTGTTTTCCACGAGTCGTGATCGCCGTGGGTGGCTTCCATAAGAGGCGTGTCCCTTTGTTTGTCAGTCCTGCTCGCTGGTCCTCATTTCTGTCGCATGCTTCAGTCACCTAAGCTAAGCACTATCTGCAAACAACCCGAACACTGGTAACAATTATCAGCTGATTTTATTGCCCAATGAATTAATTATTCCTTGGGAATTATTCTGATGTTAACATTATTTCACTGAATATTTGGAGACAATAATTATCCTCTAACTCTATTTAATGGATTGTTGTACTTTCGACCACTTCTTCACGTTAATCATGTTTTAAATACTCAAGTATTTAGCGATTTCTTCGTAATACTGAGCTAAAAGTCACTGGTACTTTTCTTTAAGATATTAAAAAGCTAAATTTTTCTCGCTCGAATCGTATTATTACTTTGACTTCTTCGTTTGATGAAAAAAAAATTCGATAACCCCTTTGCTCTGTTGTTAACGAGTGCCTACTCACTGTTGTTAACTCTCAGCATCTGTGAAGCGGCAATTTCTGAATAAAGGGGATGAATAAAGAGATGACCTATATATATGCTAATAAATCAATTCAATTTCCAACTATTTTTATCTTAAACATGTATTATTTAATTTTCCTAGAATTAACATTTTTATTCAAAATCTAAAAAAAAAACTACTTTTTACCCCGCTACACGTGCAGTAATTCAGTTAACTTTTAATTGTTATTATCTATTCTTTATTTTTATTTTTTATATCTACACATTGTTTGAACTTGATTATCAATGATTTTCCACCATATTTATTTCGTTAATTTTTCCTTTTATACATATTTCTCACTCATGCAATCCCTTTTCCATTTTTATTTATTTGTTTATTTTTACTATTTCGTATACTGGTTCATCCCTCTAATTGTCAACAACCAAGAGTAAATCTGTCGTAAAAATACTTTTTGTCTCATATGTAAGTATCTGCCACGTCCTCAACAAACATAGAAGACTTTGCATCCACTTGTCCTTTTCATCAGCAGAACACAAGACTACAACAGTGATGTAGACATCAAGACTTCAAAGATGCGATGCTTTTTATGCGTCACTAGACATTTTAATTGCGTTCAAATAACGTTCTAACATCAAACCAACGCAAGTTTCATCCACTCATCGTAGAGTCTCATCTGCGACAGTGAGCTTTATGGATTTCTTCTTGAATGCATGAGGAAGATTTTATAGCTTCCGATGGTGTTTTATTTTTGACGCGAACTCGTGAGATTTCAATTTCAGAACTCTATAATTCATTTTTGCCGAATAAGTTCAGAACAGATTAAAAGTACCCTTATTATATAATCGCATAAAATCTCACTTTTAATTTTAATTGCTCCTGAGAAATGTGTTATACGTAAACCGACGGTTGATGCCTTCGTATCAAAAACACGATATGAAGTTTCTCGGCTGCTCGCTTCTAAGGAGAAATACGTCAAAGGCGCCACTCGAGAAGTGTTTCGGTGCATCTCTTGCGCTCGTGTTTGTAAACACGAGAGAAATTCAGTAAGACTGGTGTGGTCCGTCGAACGCTCGGGGCCCGTTCTGCTACACTCAAACGGGTCGTAAAAACGGGATGGTTGAGTGTGTTTCACGGCGACAAACAACTCTGTCTTTTACAGTCAATTACGGTCTTGAAAGTAAGTTAACTGTTTTGCTATCAGTTCTGTCTACGGGAGGAAATTTGTTCATTTTGAAACAAATTACAGGGATGTTAATAAGCTTTGTTTTATCCTCAGTTATGATAAATTTGCAGTTTTAATCAATTATGGTGAATTGATCTAAATGCTACTCTTAATTTCATATTTTATGTTCAATAGCGCGAACAAAAATACGATATTATGTTTGTGCTTCGTTCATGAATTTTATTGTGCTCTGTCATTTTACGAGTAATTCATTTGAGTTACATGATTGTGACATAATTAAGCAATAAACAAAATAGTTCATTGCATTGGTTTCTGTAGATTTTATTACTGAAAGAGATTGATGATTTAAATATTCCTGAGTAATTATACTACTTTGCACCTGTTGGCGTACCAAACGTGCGTCTTTTACTACCTTATTTCGTATTGATAGATGATGTAGAAGGAAATTGTAACGCTCAACCAAGTCATCTAACTGGGTGAGGTGCCACCGAACACTGAAATGTTGGAAAAATGTGTTCTATCAAAAATTCCGCTCCTGGCACAAATGCAAAGTCTAGTATACATATTTTAGTATGACTCGTGCAAACAAATTACAGTTGGTATGCCCCGAATGTTTCCTAGAATACATACGAAGTCTGAGGTTGGTGTAAAAACCATAAATTTTCCCGTGCACAGTAGTGACACTATGGCACTGGAAACGGAAAAAACTTCAAGCATGCGCATAAAGCTTTGTTTTTCCACTGCGCACAGTGGTGCTGCCTAAGCGTAAATACTCTGAGTAGGAGAATTCAGAGTCATGTATTTTAGACAGACCTCGTGTGTTACACCTAAAATATTGTGCTTTTTTTCAACATTAAGTAAAAACTTCAACGTTCCTGTGTTGAATGTACAACTAAATGATTAATGTTAAATTGCCAGCAATTTGTGTTTCCATTTGTGTCCAGTTTACTTGAGTTGTTAAAATGAAGTGTGTGCTAACTTTCCAGAACCTGTCATGCTTCTCAGCTTGAATTATAGGCACTAATTACTGAACTGCCTATGGATGTGATGTTGTGGCAGGCAGAGCATTGATTAAATAATTCCAAGTAGCTTTTACACTCTTTGTAAAAGCTCATAGGCTCCATAAAATTGTTCCTATCCTCATTTCAAGTAAAATAAAATGATGTTTTATTGGCGTACAGTAAAATTATTTTATATGAGACGCTGTTTAAATCAATTCTTTGGGTTAGAGGCTCTCATCGAGTTGTTCATCTGATTGTTATAACGTTCAAGAGTAATATTTTTGGAGTGTGTTATTTTTTATAAGCTTTACCCATTTAGCATCACAAGTAGAATGTTGATATTCTGAGATCATAATCAGGCTTTGGCGGCATCTTGATAGACACCATTTCCAACACATTGCGCTAGTACACTTCCTCTGACTTGTATACTTCATCTTTACTTGAACTGGTTTCATTAACTGATGAAAATATGTCTAGACTTTTTCCTTCTGTAAATCTCACGCCTTTTCTTTAGATTTATGAACTGAACATATATGTACCTCTGTGTTACGCCCCCAGTAAATCATATGACTGTTTTTCTTGCGATGGATAACATGACCAACTAACTGACTGACAATAATGTCAATTTAATCTACATAGTTAAGCTTTTATTTACATGTATGTCAATTTTACAGGGTCTTCATTATTAGCCTCTCTTGTCTTGGATTACTTAGAGCTGCAGCATCCAAGTTTTGTATGTATGTGGCATTACAATTCCATGACAACTAAAATTGAAATTTAGACCATCGCAAGTTCGACAAGAAAGTTCGTGTTTTCGAAAGTAATAAACATTGACAGAAATTCATCATAGCATTCATTGAATGGGTAAACAGAAACATAAATCCATCTTAGCAATCTTTGAAGAAGTGAATAAATCAGAAATTTCTCTTAGCGACCTTTCAAAGGGGTAAACAGGGATAGAAATTCTATTAGCAATTTTTAAAAGTTGTAGACAAAGAGAAATTCTATTTAACACATTTTGAAACGGTAAATAAACAAAAACCCTCTCTTAGCAAATTTTGAAGGGATAGCCACGGACAGGAATTCTGAGCAGTTAATCTTAGGAACTGACTAGTACCTTCATGATTTTGTCTTCCCTTTCCAGTAGAGAGTCAGGCATCCTTCCCTTCTTCTCTCACCCCAGAGTTGCCCCACCGGAAGTCACAGCCTCTGGATTTGTGCACAGATTTCCGGAATGGTTTTCTCGGGAACTGCTTCCTTCCCACGCATTCCTGCACGTTATCTCTCACCTCTTCATTTTTGACCTTTGTGTATAGCTCCTTCATATTTCTTGTTCGCAATGTTTATATTTTGTCGTACATTTCAATCCCTTCTTTGTCACATTCCCTTAGCGGCTTAATTTTAGTTCTACTTCTAATATTTATGTTTAACTTTAGTCTACTTTCTGTTATTGATGGGATTTCATTTCTTTCATGATTTTCAAGTCTCATAATTGGGGTTCCGTCGGGCATCAAACTTTACGGACTCTACCAGCATCTTGTCACTTTCTACTCTGAAAACAACTTTCCTGTTTACATCAGTATCCTTTCTCATAATATTATTTGATCGAAATGTTTTGTGGTATAATACGTGTATTTTCATTTCACACTCTTACACTTGTGATGTACGAGGGCTGCTTTTTTAGCCTTCAGTGGGCTGTAAAAAATACAAATTTATGTAAGATAATAATTTTATTACCGAAGGTACTGAAGGGTCTTACTCATTTCTCTACACAATCACCAGAACGGTTGAGGTATTTCTCATATCGTGACACTAGCTGCTCGATCCATTTTTAAAAAAATCTGAATCAATGAAAAGTGAAAAGAGATACGTCTTGATGGGCACAAAGGCCCCGGACCCAACTGGCACAAAGCCTCACTTATCCACGGTTTCTTACGATTCTGTACAAAGCAGACTTCCAAATGTCTGGAAATTCTTCAGAAAGTTCACTGATTGTAAATTTGCGTTAGGTGTTGACCACTTGATAAACACGCTGAACGACAGACTTGCGCCCATGTCCACTTCCTTCATGGATTTTTTTACACTATTCACGTACACTACCCTCACTCATAAAGTTGCCACTGTACACTTTACTCATTTGAGATGGATTTCAACAGACTACGTCCTTCTACTTGCAGCAACGGATTATACCTACTTCGTAACTCACATCGATGCGGCGAGAATATCAATCGTAGCGGCCATGTTCAATTGCCTTTACCTCGGGCAATCAGACTGTATCCATTTTGGGGATTATATAGAGAAATAAGTAAGATCTTTCAGTACTTTTCGTTGTAAAAATATCATATTGTGTAAATTTTCCTTTTTTATCGTCTTTCGGAGATTGAAAAAACAGCCCTCGTACATTCAATCCTATCTAGAGCTTGGGCTCATTTTCAATAGCTCCCTTTGACATCAAAGTAATAGTATTAGTAACATAAGTTTACCAGCGCGTCAGTGGTTCTATTTTGAGCTGTACGTTCTCATCACGTTCACTTCTACGAGCACGTTCATGCCAGCTGCGCACATTCACTTTGTGACTGATTCATTTAGCACGTTTCCTTCCCTACGTGCCACCGTCCGTGTGAATACAATCATCTCTTCTGAATTGTTCTGCTGCAGTTCCTGTTGGTTCTAACCAGGGGCAGGTTTCATTACGTTCTATCTATCTGCTTTCTCCGAATTTTTTTTATACTTTTTAAGCCTTTCACTCTCAGAATTGAATATAATTTCTACATTATATATAAAAATTCTCACGAACGCTCCATATTTATGAAGTTTTCCTTTATTCAAAAACTGTTCGTTTCCTTTGCACCATTTTCATTAAATTTTCTCCTCATGAAGATCAGCGCTGAAGTCTCAACTGCTCCCACCTTTTCAGTTATTATCGCTCTCTCAGTCTTCTAGAAATACTCGTACCCTGTTTCTTTTATACTGCATAAATTAAAGTAAAATATGACGTAAAACTTTGATTACTGTAAAAAAATAAAGCATAAAGTACAGTGCGAAATAAAGAAGAAAAAACTATCAGGTAATGAGTCACTTGTCTTTAATAATTTCGTTACAACTTAATTTTAATCTAGTAAAGAAGGATTCATAAAAATTATGCGTGTCTATTTTAACTTACTGTAGAACCGGATTTTTTGAAGAGGTTGTAAGTGTCCAGAATATTTTCATAAAATCTTTTTCATGTAGCACATATAATGAATTATATTTAGTCAAGATTTTAGCCAATTTGTTTAAGAAACAGCAAAATAGAACAACATTAGTAAAACATACGACTGTTCTAGCGTGAATATCAAGCAGCAAAGTCATAGTTATTTTGTAAAAGAAACTTTTTCACTCATCAGTGAATTAGTATCAACAGACATACATGTATTACAGTAAGTTAAGCATCCTGTTAAGTACTTTGATTCTAATATTACCAATGTTTAGTGGAACAGATATCTTCGTTGACAACTTGCGATAAACTGCAATGATCAGGTCACTGTGTTGTGTGTGTTGTGCGTGTGTGTGTGTGTGTGTGTGTGCAAGATCGTCAGTCCTGCGTTTGTTCTTTTGTTTGAACCAACATTAAATTAATTCCTTGGTGTCTCTCCAGATTGTGCTACAAGTATTGACCTACTGTGCTTTATTGCCATGCATCCTACCATGTACACTCTATCTCTGTACACTGTACCTATCTACACTGTACCTGAGTACACCATGCCTCTTCACACTGTACCTGTGTACAATGTGCCTCTTTACACTGTACCTATGTACAATGTACCTCTGGATGCAGTGCCTCTATAGGCTGTAATCTGTGTACTGCACGTCTGTATGTAAGTCTGTTTCCTTTTCTTCGTTTCGTTGCCGACTAAAAATCCACTCACTGATTTTGGAAAACTGTTGTTTTGATTTTTTACATGTATGTGTTTTACACCTACTGATGTTAATCAGTACTCTGTACCTGTAAAGACTGTACTTAAGCACAACGTACCCTGCTTATAGCTCAAACGTACACAAAACCTAACTTTGCCTCCTCTAACGGCTGTGCTTTCAATTCTACCGAACTGAACAAAAGTTTGAAGGCCCTGCTTGCACCTGAGACTTGATGAAATTTGAGAGAAGTTTCTCCCCTCATTAAGCCCATTGTTCAAGCCGACCTGCGCATCATGCATCGTCTGATCCTCTTCTGGTTTTCTCGGAGTATTCGCCATTGATTTCCGATGGCTACCTTAGCAGCATCTTTGCTCTTAGTACAAGATTGATACAAGTTTTTTTCGGCCATGAAGATGCATTTGATCGTGCAAATTTGTGTATATTTCAAGGTGTGTCGCAATGATTTGATCTGAAAATATATCTAACTATTTCAAATACGAAATTAATCAAGTATTTTGAAGGAAAATAGACCTCTATCCTCTATGGTACTTATATCTATGCATAACATGCACCTACAAACCACTACTACCTTTTCGGAATCATGCTAGTGTTTTTAGGATTTGGTTCGAGATAAAATTGCTTTTTTGTGAATACAAATAGGACATGCCATCTATTTATAACTTTGTCAAATGAGTCAAGATAAAACAAAGATACACTGCGGCTGAGAACTTATAAGGCTTTTTGAGGCCTTTTTATTTCTTTTAAAGTCATGAGGTTGAAATTATCCTTCATGAAACTTAATGCGTTCATTTTTTTCGAGGGAATATCCAATAACGTTAATCTGGACCTAAACAGTAAACAGTATGTGTTCAAGTCTGAATTTCACGTCACACGAAGTTCGTATTCATTTATAGATTTGTTCTACATTGTACATTATAGAATCTTATATTTTATATCTTATATTCGATTCATACTTTCTTTCGTTGGAGTGATTAACTGAAGTCTGTACGGAGCACCTTTGTCTTACAGATGCGTGAAACATGCTGCATCACTCTTGTATGGTGAATAGATTCGGAATTTTGAATTTCCTTCAATCCATAGACGTACGCTGATTTTTTGATGTTCATAAAGTTTTTAACATCAACATCTTCACAATTATTTCATAGATGATTTTCATTGTATACTGTGATTAGAAAACCTCTTTGTCTTCTCTTTTTTGTCTAAACTTTTACTTGAAAGAACTTATAGAAGATAAATAACAGTAAACCTGTGCATGAAAGTTTAAAATTATTTAATTGCGTTTTGTATGAAATGTTTTTTTTTATCACAGGACTACTCGGGTGCTGCTGACCACAAGCGCATCAGCGACCAGGATGCTACCGACTACACACAGCCGCTAGGTATTGCACTCCTGCTTGTGGACGACAGCGGGGTTTTGCAGAGGATCAGAGGGAATAGCATAAAATAAAGAGAATAATTTTAATATAGTAATCATACTAAGACTGCGAATGATGACAACAATTGAAGTAATAATGATGATAAGAATAGAAATAATAATGACAATGATAAAAATAGTATTATTATATTAATAATGATACTGAACGATGATGATAATACTTTCATTGTTTTATTTTCAATAATATATAGTATAAGGATAATGTCTTTGCACATTGGTCTCTAAGAACAACAAAAGCATAAAAGGTGCAAGCAAAATGCATACATAATGCATTTATTCGCACATTATTCATTCATCCATCCATGTGCTATGAACATGAAGGGGCTTTGCTTCATTACGCCCGCCTCAGAGGGCTACTCATCATTACGCGGCTACTAACGGTGTGCCTCCTCGATCTAATTTCTTCACTGTTTGAAATGATTTTCTGCATTTTCACGAGCATTTCCAGTTGTAATAATCGTTATTCATTGTTATGTTAGTTTGAATATCCGTAAACTTCTCCAAATAGGCAGAGTTAGGCGATCGTAGCGGAAATTTGATCAGTTCGGCCACCGTTAAAATCATTTAAATGAAAATTTACTTTCTTTTAGAACTAGACCTGAATTTAAAGTTCTCGAAACGCGATAAGTTTTCTGGACAAAATTTGGCTTCTCGCTTGATTGTGTTTGTGCAGCGGTGGAGATCTGTTCTCATGATCCGATTTGGAACAGCAGGAGACCGTTTTATACAGCTTATTGTATTTCAAAAAGCTGGTGGCTATTTTTTACATTTTGTCGTCATATTGTGTATTTTATTCTCATTTTGTACAGTTTTTGGCCATTTGAAACAGCGCATTTCTATCTGAACTACTTATAGCCATTTGAAACAGCATGCAGTCATTTTGTGCAGCTGTGGCTATTCTCTACAGCTATTGGGCCTTTTGTGCAGTTTTTGGCTTTTTGTATGTCTTCTGACCATTTTAAAAAGCTGATAATAATTTTGAACAGCTTGTTGAGACTTGAACAGCTTATAACGATATAAAATATTTAAGTAAACATCATAAATGTTATTACTCTGGTACATTTAATGTTGCTAAGGTTGAGCGTATGGTACAAACAGATGATGTCAGGAATAGTAGTTCACACGAGCTGACAACTCGGCAAAATTTATAACAAATTTGATTATTTTCTACATGATTAACTTTTTTTATGTGTCGCTGTGGTGAGATTTTAGAATTTAAAACATTTTCCCACATTTTTTCAAAAAATTTCATGTTTCTAAATTTCTCTAACAACTCTGTGTAGTCATTTTCGTTTCAGATTCTCAAAATAAATTCTAGTAATTTGGGACAGTCTGCATTTTAGTGTACGGAGTTTTGAGTTAAAATTTACAACTAATTTTAATATCTTTTAGGTTTGGAGTTGTTCCAATGAGCTTGAAGAAGTGGGTTAAGAGAAATTTTATTAGAGAAGTAATTAGAAAAACCTGAATTACGTAATGGAATTTAATTCTGTTTTCAATTGATGATACAACCGCAACTTGTTACTTTGATTGCACTTTTTTGTGGAATATTTAATGGCGATAAAAATTATTGGTTTAATTGATCATAGTCACAAAACATAGTGGATTAATCATAGGAATTATTTACTTAACTAAGTTTTAAAGACAAAACACCTGTCTTATAAATCAGTCATAAGAGAACGAACTCATAACGCAAAAACTTAAAAAGTTAAAATATGAAAATAAAGTCAACAGATCATAAGCCTTCAATTTTTAGCATTGGGAGTTAATTTTCCCGCATTTTGAGAAGCATCTAAGAAATTAAACAATCTTCGCTCCTGTTAGTACAGGAAAAGCCAGCTGTCTACTTAATGTCAGGACTAGCGGAGCTCTTCTTAATTTTGTCGTAATAAAAAATCTACTAATCAAACGAAAAAATGTAGTCATCCATAGTTAATCTATTCTAATCCCACAATTAATATTTTGTAATCCTGCGATTAATCTGTAGCCGCCCTGCTTTCGTTCTGTAGTAATTTTGCAAAAGTCTTTTAAATCGTGCAAAAATCTGTGATTATAATGCGAAAGTATTTATCAATCGCCGGAAAATCTGTACTAATCCTGCAAAAATCTGTAGCAATCCTGAAATTAATCTGTTCCATAGGGAGAAAGAGAATAGAGAAAGACTGAACATGAACTAAAAATCTACAGGTCGCACAGGTTAAAAATTTTATTTGGGTGGGATTTAATTATGGTATAATGTATTGTATAAAAAGTGATCAATTGTACATACTTGCATGTGTAGGGCTATACATAAACATCGTTCCATTTTAGAAAGCAGCAGGGAAGCAAAATTGTGTAACTTTGCTTCCAATATAATGAATCAATTATTGCGGAGCAAAGATATTACGTAAAGATGTTTAATGATAAAAGTGTTAATAAGGTAATTTTTAGAGGCAATTGAAGGGAATGGCTTACATTACGACAGATGGTTCTTTTGAGAGATTAAAACAAAATATTGGTAAAAAAATTAACTAGAATAATACTAATTAAAGTAAGACTAAGCGCCATCAAAAAGACGTATTTGCTTGAACAATAGCGATCACGTAAAATACATTATGTTTTATTATTAAAAGATAGAAATAAACTTCGATGTGCTATATTATCTTCATTCATCTAAATATTTTTCGATTTATATTTTTCTTTGCATTGGTAGTTTAAATCAACTAACTCACCCTGTAAAATACAGGTGCACAGTATATGGATGTATGTCAATATATACAGTATATATATATATATATATATATATATATATATATACAGTATATATATATGTCAATTATCCGTAAGTAAAAATAATTTCGTTGTAAAATGCTTAACTTTATTCTGTTTTACAGGGGAATCGTGTGAGATGGGGAACCGTGTGCCGCGTTTTGGAGGCGATCAGTTGAAGGGCAGCGGCAGCAGCAGCATGGCTTCTAGTCTGGACTGCCTATCCCTCATCGTAGAGTCTATCAGTCCGTCGGTGCCTCCGCCTTGTAAAAGTGACCTCATGGTTCAGCATCAAGTTCACAAAGTGCGCCAAAAATCAGTCAATCAACCCGTCAAGCCACCGGCAGAAAATAGTCACAGTCTCAAAAGCGACACCAAGATTGAAGTGGATCCCGACCCGTGTTTGGATCATTACGATAATTTGCGGAGTTCCTGTTCGGTTAATGGTTCAAACATTAGAGAAACCTGTGGAGAAAGTCGGTTCCCAAGCAACTGTGCCAGTCAGTACATAGTACAATTCCAGCAGTACCAGGGCATGAGCGAGGCTGAGTGTCTGCACTCCGAGTACAATCACAACGTGGAATTTAGTCACGATAATTGTCTTTATTCTGAAGGTGAAAGTTTGGCTGTGAGCGCAGCATCTCTCCTACTGGAGCAGCGTCAGAATAAAATGAACCTCATGTCCATATCAACTAATGAAGCTACGTGAGAGCGTAGAATGAATAACAGGACAGACTGTACATTGACATGAGCTTAATCTTCCCTTTGTAAAAATAGTCGAGGAAAATAGAAAAATAAACGAGTACTTTCTATAATAGACGGTAGAAATGAGTTATTTTCTGCAGCGGATATCGTCCGAAATGTTTCTTACATTAATGTGATATTACATGCTGAAGATCAAAGATTAGTAAGACACTCACTCATACTGATGGTTGTGAACCAGATTCTCGAGCTGAGTGACCACTCAGAACCAGCAGGTGAAGGACGAGACACACACCTGTACCTTGTGCCGTCCAATGTTCTATTGCTGAACGCTATTTCTTTTCGCTACAGCAAGTTCTACTAGGAAGATAAACAAATTTTAGCTTTGGAGGGCATTAAAAGATTTTTCTAAACTATTATTGCGCCTATACTGTTTGCGAATTCAGAAAAAAACAATTATTAAGTACACTGTGTACTATAAAGTTATATCTACAACTGGGTTATTTCCAGAGTTTACTTCTCTACAGCTTCTTTACGATCTCATCGCAAGAGGCAGCTTCGCTAGCATACAGCTTTGTTTCGGCATTTAGGGAAAACTTCTAACAAAAATAATCATCAGTTATCGTGCGATCCGTGCGAGTTTAATTAAATTTGTACGTATTTCTCGGGATAAAGTCAAATAAGGAATTTAAAACTAGAATCCTTTACCAATCCTAATCTTCATTTTTATGGCTGGAAATTTAAAGCGACATTCACAATCCACTAATTCACTGATTCTTTGCATTGGGCGTGTCGCAATGACTTTGCGAATTTTACCATAGTGAGTTGTATTTTAAATCATGGCAAGGCTACGTATATATGTAATGCTTATAGAAACGTTGGTCTTACGATTACAGCTGGCGATCGCCTAGCAAAAATCGTTGATGTTTGGCAAGGGTCAGATGCACTCAACTTTATTGCTATCTATTAAGACGTTGAGGACCATTTTTTTTAACTATTTCAGCAAGGATCTTAAATATCAGCAGTTGTGTATTAGTTCGTCAGAATACGCATTTATTAATTCAATAGCATTTAGTAAAGGGAGTCAATATTCACTAAACGCTTTCTTTCTCTGTTTGAGAAAATATACAGGTACATTTGTGAAAGAAATGGTGAACAATAGTGAAGGCAAATTCTAACATCCGAGTTAGAAAACCATTTTGAAAGTCAGAAAAAAGAAGCACAACTTCTTTTATGTAATTAGAATTTTGCTGGACTAAACTCAGCGTGACATAGTATCATCGTCACAATGTTCTACGTTACAAAAATGACTTGAATTCGTAAATAAAATGTATCCCATCTTATGGTCAACTAACGTAGTAAATTATTGCACATTGGTATAGCTGCTTGCAGCTGTTCAGGTATACCTCAATGATAGCTTGACTTAAGAAACATATCGAAATTTCTCATTTCTCAACAATGCTTGTCTGTTAGATGCGTCTGGTCTGCGGAGGGCAGTCAGCAAACCTCGTTTTGGACGCATGCAAGTCAGGGAACTGGTCAATCTGTCAACATTTCACGCATAATGAGCGCAAAGCTTGAAGGCTAAGTTTAGCATTTTAGGATAAATAAGTAGAAAAACTTAACTTAGTCTGTACATATTGTATTAAGGGCAGATTCTGTATAATATATGTATAACGCATTTGTTTCAGGTTGTGGTGTACATTCATATTACGCAACTTAAAAATAAATCCTATCGCTTTTACCTGAAAAAAGCTGTCATGTCAGCAGTATTTTTCTTTCATATTACCCTCGTAATGTATCTGTATCCAGGATACCGACGTAGCAAAATTATCCCTATGTTCTTCTGATCACAAATTTGTGAAGAAAGTGTGCGGTGATCCTTCTCCTATGTTTATTGATGACATTTTAATGATACGAAGTCATTGTCCTTCATACATTTTTGAGAAATAATATGAGGTGAGCAAGCCTTTCATTTGTGCCCAGCCCAGTATAAAATAACGTATGCATCATTATTCAATTATTTTGATTGATTATTTGTTGTTTAATAGTGCATCACATTTAATTGCTAGATTTATTTTTCTCAGCATTTGACCTTTAAATATTTTCAAAACGATCTCAATGAATTTTTACTGAAGGGTTATTACATTATTTATTGAAGAAATAATTAGAATCCTATTTCGGAAGAAGTTTCATTTTCGCTCGACAATCACCGTCACATCAGAATGTGAACTTTGTCCTCTACTTGAAGTTTCATGTTAGTGATTTGAAAAATAAATATTTTTAAGAAATATAATTGATTCGATGATGACTGCATTTTATACCCTCTGTAGTTGGAAAACCATTTGAACTGAATTTAAATTAATCGTTTACACGATGACAATTGTTATTTTTCATTAATTCCTCATCTTCAATATTCTTATGTTCTCATTTCATTATTTTGCAACTCGGCAATAATCCCGTTTTCGAAATAGATTTTCATTTGACTCATATTTAAAACTTGTTCTTAATATTGCCAATCGCAGAGCATTCGCTCATCGACTTTACTTTTTCGAAAAATTTAACTTTCATTAGGAAACTTTTCCTGTCATTTTACAGTAAACAAATATGATGTCCATACCTGTACCTCGCTGTATGTTTTTCCTAAAATTTGATCAAAAAATGGCAAGAATTTAAAGCCTGGTATCATCCAACAGGAACAGTTCAGAGAGAAGGAAACGGTCAGCCGGTTTCATTAAATCTTTCATTAGAAGCTTGAATTGGTGGCGGAAAATTGTCCTGATCTCACAACTTGTAACATATGGTCTCCAAGATCTCCAGATCTCAATCGATTGGACTACTACATATGTCTGGAGAGTAGTTGAGAGAGAGAGGCTAGTGAGCAACCTCATAACACTCTACAATCCTTATAAGCCTTAATAATTAGAGCAATATCCAATAGGGAATCAGAACCATTTGATCTGAGCATGTAGGCTCAACCCGAGGAGTTTCAGACCTACGAACGAAGACATTGTCGCAGATGAAGGAAACTTCACTGAATAAAACAACGAAAAAATATGTCTATTTGTATTCTCACGACTTTTTTCCATAGAAAGATACTGTGATTTGTTTTTAAGAAGAATTTTTGTGCAGGTATAAACCTGTCATCAAATGCGTTTCGAGCCTTGTATTATAAAAGTGTGGGTCTCTAAAAATTATCCCTCCTGACTATTATTTGACTTTAATTTCCAGCATATTTTTAACTGGCTCAAGATAATAAGTAAAAATGCCTAAAAACACATTCTGTTAGAACCTCTTTAAAACTACCAAACGTATTCAAATGATAAAAAGAAGATGACAAAGAGTAAAGAGAAATCGTATTTCATTTTCATTGATAGGAAAGTCATATTCCTTAACACAATAAATAGTTCTTTAATAATTGCATACTGAAAAAATTCATTTAATTTTTACTCTCAAAAATTTGACTTTGGGTTGGAAATCTCTCAATATACGTAATTTTAAGAGTGTCCACCGGTCCTTATGACCTCTTTGTTGGTTATTCATTGACATTTCTTAGATGTATGTAGCTATGAGATAAAATGAATGAATTTGTACTAAGCAACACTCAATGATTGTCATTTAATCAGTATTCCATTGCCACACTTTCATATAATTCTGTTAGTTTTATAAGACATTGACGATTTTTCCCTCAGCATAAAATCAATGACTTCACTGATCTAAGCAATCTTTTATTATACATTTACAGCTTTTCCCTTAGACTTACATTCAGTTGTTCAATTTCTACATAGAATTCTGTTCATTGCAGGCATTAAGCGAATTGTCGTATTCCAGGATTTCCCTCTGACTCGTACTCGCATTTGAGTTCCCACTCTGGATTGTGAGCTAGCTTCAGATGCAGACATTGATTGGCGTTGTAACCTTGTTGGATGTCTCATGGCGTCGAGGGCAAAACTGAATATTGTAAAATGAACTTCTAATTCGATTTAACCAATCAGGTTAAGACTCGTCATTACTTCCCTCATTCGACCCTCGGTTGGAACAAACGGTGTCAATTAGACGCGTTTCCTGGTTGCGTAAAACCTATTTGTCCTTCGTAAATTCTACAAGAAATTTTGACTTCTGTTAATAAACTTAATAGTTTTAAAAGTTCTGGCTGAAAATTATTCATGAAAATAATTGGCAAACCAAATCGCAGAGTTTCAAGCGTAGAAATGTTTGCGTGTTACGCCAAATTGTGTAATATTGAGGCTTAAATATATCAATGTCTTTAGATTTATCAGTTCTTATTGAAATATGAGAAATTTTGCTTTAGATATATCAGTTGTAGTTTAAATTTTTCAGTTCTGATATGTACATATCAGTTCTGATTTAGATATATCAGATTTGACTTAGATATGTCAGTTCTTGTTGAATTAAATTTTTTGTTTTTTAAAGTGAGTTTTTAATTCCTTATTGTGTACTTAATGACATTTAATGAGTTTGGAATCATACGAGCATTAAATTCTAAGAAATTACTAAAACCATAGAACACATGTGGGTGAATGAATATTTTTGTCTATACCTGTGTGTCAAAATCGATGCAAAATGAGAATTAGGTATCAATTTTTTTCTTGCACCATTTAATACACTCCTATATTGGCACCAGAAACTGCACGAAGTACATCAAAGCGATACTCAATTCCTTGTCATGTTCTCTTTAGCATAGCTTCATCAATGGTGGCAATGCTGTCAGTACATAATTCTTGGTTTTGAGTCAGTAATGTCTCGTATCATTGTTTTAAACACTCTACCTTCAACAACACTCCATAGTTCCATCTGCACTGGTAGCAGTATGAATGGACTTCGTGGGAGAACGAGCGAAAACTTGTTTCACATTAGCGGTACTCTCCTCATGTGTTCTTGGTCGGCCACTCCTCCTTTTATCCAACACTGTCCTGTCTCCATAAATTCTTTGTGTTATACACAAATTAAAGGATGTAATGATGGATCTCTTCTACATTTAGTTATGTTGTTTTGCTTAGTCAGCGTATTCGATCTTGTTTCATTAAACCAATATAGGCAATGTGGCTTCTCTTAGTATTTCTTTTCTTGGTCTATCTGCCTTCTATTTTTGTTTGGTATTTCACTTAAGAGTCGTCTGTTTTTCCATCAGTGCAATGCCTGATACACACAAATACAACGTCATTACAAACTTTGATAGCAACTGAGGACAATAAAACATCACTTCTGATGTATCTCATCAATTGTTAATGAAATCAATTTGTTAGCAGGTGAAAATAAATACATTTCGGACACCATGTACAACAAATTCATCAAATTTTATTTGTTCATGCCATAATTAAGCAACAGCACACAAGTGCATGAAAATATGTAATATAAAAAGTTTGTACTTTCAGATTTAAAATCATACAATAAAAGTGAAGGATTTCTGTACGCAGGTACTTTAGTTATGGGAACCTCAAAATTTCAAACATCGCAATAAACCTAAGAAACATGTGTTCTTTTTTCTTATTTTCTCTAAATATTGCTCATTAAGAAATTATACATACTTATTAGGTATTTCTAAGCATAAATTAGGTATTGATCAGTGGTAAGAAATACCTGTTCAGTGTTACAAGTGAACATGGCCCTTTAATCCAAAGATACTTAAATGTTAGACTTAAACTCCGTAGACTTTACCACAAATGATGGATTGAGCAATCTGTGATACGACTACCTTTCCAAAACTTCCAATGCCAGCAATTTTTTAAAATAAGGTATGCCTACTCTAAGCCAGGCTGCATATTTTTTACTTAGCTTTGAAACCACCTCGCTATTGACGGGCTGTTCTGGCATTAATCGATTAGCATCATTTTTCACATCGAAAGTGGTTTGCCATTTTTTAGAGTCCAATTTTCAATCTTTTTCGGTCACACCAGCCAGCAAGGCTGAAAGACTGAAAACAGATGGCTCTGGTGGACCCCTGGCTGCATTCCGGAACCATCCCAAGTAATCCCGGTAATCTGCAGCAGCTGAGGGGCTGCCGCTTGTGTGCCGGAGTCATTCTTGGTGATCCCGGCAAACTGCTGCAGAGGGAGGTGCTAGGCAGTGCGAAAACAGATACGATGTCAGATGGAAAATTTGAAATGAATAAGAAAATTTTAGCACACAATGAACAGAATCAGTCGTTAGAAGAAGCAACAAGAATAGGTGAAACAATACCACCAGAAACACTGAGGGTAGAAAGGTTCATAGCAGGTATTGTGCATGTAGAAATATTAGAAGAAGCGAGAGGGAAATTTTTAAGTAACGGTTATCATTATCTGCATAACTTCAGCAGTAAGAGAAACTTAGGAAGGAGCATATGTATGTAGTTAATGAATGCATGAGTATTAGAAATAGAAGCAGTGAAAGTAATCAGAATATCAGCAGCGGCAGTACTATAGTAATAGGAAACCTCTCTACTCAGGAGTCAATTGAAATTAAGCAGCACAAACTTGTCTATCTGCTAATTATTTTTATGTTTTTTTACGTTTCAAACAATATAATTGTGAAATGAATTCAACTGCCCTCAGTAACAGTGAATGTATGTTGATATGCAATAAGTTTCTGATCGTTTAAAGAAAGAAGTTATTAAAATGGCTGACGACAAAAAAGTTCATGAAAAAGCAAATCTTTATAACTCACCTGGCACAACTGTTCTGATGTGTTCACGAAACTGCTTTGAACAACAACTCCTTGTAATATATCTTCAGGGGAAGATTCACACTATCATACTCTGACTGATGAAGCTCTTTGTTGTTATCAACTACGTTCAGTAACACGACAAGCAAGGCTTGAGCAACTGAAGCGCCTATTTTAGCCGTATGGAAAAGACCTTTCCTTAAAACCTACCTAGTCGAGATGTGTCTTTACTTCGCAGTGCATAGACTTAATCGTTAGTATTCTATTTCAGATTTCATCTTCCTGCGGGAAACGGAATGGAACAACGGAGTCGAAGAACCACAACTACTATGACACACCAAACAACCTCACGGAAACCCGCATCAGGCTCGTCAGGACATCTTAAAAGAAACAACATCAGGAAGGACCAATGGCCGGGGCAGGAGGTGAGCAGCAACAGCAGCAACAGACGCCTGTTGCAGGTCCTACTGAAGGATATCGATTGCGAGAAGTACGGTCTGTGCTCGTAGCCAACCCCACTTACGCTTCAGTCGGCGCGAAACCACCGCACCGAACAAACCTCGACCCTTGCCGTGATGTGTTACCGCGCTGACGTCGAGTGGTTGTTACGTCACGACAGCGGTATTACGAAGACAGCGGCCAGAAGACAGTGTTACGTCAGAAGACAGTGTTACGTCAGTAGACAGTGTTACACCAGAAGACAGTGTTACGCCAGAAGACAGTGTTACGCCAAAAGACAGTGTTACGCCAGAAGACAGTGTTACGCCAGAAGACAGTGTTACGCCAGAAGACAATGTTACGCCAAAACACAGTGTTACGCTGAGTGGCTGTTATATCCCGGCAGCGGAGTTACACCAAAAGACAGTGTTACGAGAAGTGTTACAACAGAAGACAGTGTTACGCTGAGTTGTGTTGTTGCTTACAGCTGTGGTGCACCGAATTATCGCGTGCTGTGACGGTACTGTACAAAGCAACAAATGCTGAAATCAGTGACTGCATTTCATTAAATTTTGTTTTAAGTTGTACCTACAAATGTTGGAGTTCAGTGAACATGAATTTACAGCTCATTTTGCAATAACACCGTAGATTTTTGCCGTTTACCTTTTTTCTAACCACACCTACTGTATGTCTATACGTGATATTAAACTGAAAACAGAAAAAGGTTGAGAACAGATGTCGTATCCGAACACTTACGTAGGCTTAGATATCAACCGCACAGACTAAATTAATTTCCGAGCCCATGATCAAAAGGGACCTCGTTCTGAAAAAGAATTAGTTGAGAATTTTAAGGTTTGGGTCGATGACATCTGTTCAGAGTTATCATATTTACAATGCATATCTCTATTATAAATAACCGGAAACTCTCGCCACTTTTTGCATTGGAACTATAAATTCCAACTACATTTCTCATAGGAATGGATTTCAGTCCAAAATCACTTGCAAGATTTGTAGTTTTATCATTGGGGTGGAATACACAACATTTAAGCAGCAAGTCGCATCGTTCGCTGAATTCAAGAAACGCAAATTTTTTCGTCTAGGATTTCTTCAGGAATAGAAGAATGTTAAAGATGCTTTCTACGTGAGTGGAGCAATCATTTTGATAATTTTTTAAGCTTAATTTGGGATTTACTTTGGCTTGGGTTTGAAATCTGCTAACGTTGAAGCTCCTCCGTGCTCTGTTTAGGTTTAATTTTGTTTTCTTAAAGTCGACTGTTGAAAATTCAAACAATACATTGGCATGAAAGACACATTCTGTTTAATATCTCGTCACTGCTTGTGTACACCGAACACTTTCCATGACTACGACTTCATGTTCGAGCATTTCTTGAGAAGAGTTCTAGAGGACAGTTCTAGAGGACAGTTCTAGAGGACAGTTCTAGAAAACAGTTCTAGAGGACAGTTCTAGAGGACAGTTCTAGAGGACAGTTCTAGAAAACAGTTCTAGAGGACAGTTCTAGAGAACAGTTCTAGAGAACAGTTCAAGGGGACAGTTCTAGAGGACAGTTCATAACTGATTATGAACATCAGTTATCGATACGTCGAAAACTTCAAATAATTTTTGTCAAAGTATTTTTCATTAAATTACAATCAAGTTCTTGCATCCAAATTCAGAATTTCTTTAACACTTCAATGAGGGAAAATAATACAGAATTATTCCTCCCCTCTAATCATGTGAAGGCTGCTGGGGGATATCACAGCTGGAGCAAGTAAGAAGCAATTCCCAGAACACGTATTAGAGGCAAATATCTATTTATGACATGTGTTTTGAAGTCAATCCGTGCACTTCTTTCTGAGTGTGTTTTTTAAAATAAAACTACTGATTAGGTATGAATATATTGTAGTGACGAACAATAAAAACATGCCAATATCCTCACCAGCTTGGTCGACTGGTATCACCAGCTTGGTCGACTGGTGAGCGAATCTGCTTGCGAGCGGAAAGACCTGGGTTCGAATTCCGCTGCCGACATGGTTGACGCGGCTAGAAATACGGCATGGGACTTGGGTAAACACCGAAT